>JAPQRN010001149.1:0-13523 GCA_037367275.1 Coranthus polyacanthus | reverse complement strand
CTTTTTATAATCAAGCAAGAAAGTGTCGGCAGAGATTCCTTCTTCATCTTCACATCATCGCTACACAATTAACAACATCCCCAACTTAGATATCTCTGGTGTTATGTTTTTGATATCTTAAATAAATCTATGGAGATTAATGAACATGCATGTGTGCCTGCCGAACCATCTCTATATGGCACAACAGAAAAAGACATCATTGTCTACTCCACTCTTTTGGCATGCCGCAGACTACTCCTTGCTTAGAAATCTCTTACATCACCTTCCTCCTTCTGCCTGGATAAAACCAAAGCCTGCAATTTTTAAGCCTGGAAAAAATCAAATATGCACTCAGATTGTTTTGCCAGGCAACCTTTCACTTCATACTTTAACAAACTAGCCATATCACCTCTCGATTGTGATCCTGGTGAAGTGTAATAATATCTGTCCTCTCCATGTATATAACAGTTGTCATTCCATAGCTTTGCAGTAAAAGTACTGTACTATAGAGTCTGTCTAAATTATTTTTAAGGCTACCCATTTGGGCGGGTGGGACTTTCTGGGTATAATTTTTTTTATTTCATCTTATTTTATTGTTATTACCTTGTATTTGTTGGTTTAATCACCTTATTATTTTTTTTCTCCTCTCTTTTTTTTGTTCTTCAGTTCTGTCTCATCGTATGTGGAGTTTATTTTGTTTAGTGAATGATGAAAAATGAAAAAAAAAAAAAAATCCCAGATGATCTCTGCAATTATTACAAATTACCAGAGCTCACTAGGTAATGCTAGTTCCATAAGCGCACAAGCTTGTGCAAATCATCCATATTGAACCTTTAAGACTTGAAAAGCTATTACGAATATAGAATGAATATTAACTGCAGACAGAGTATCAGCTGACTAATAATGGTGGCTTCACACAGAGAAGCACCAGGAGATTTAAACCTGATAAAGCAGGTGAAAGAGATAAAAGGCTGGCAAATTAAAAAAGGTTAACATGAGCTTTTATCAAGGCAGACCTCTGTTTAAATGCATGATCACTGAATGATTGTGAATGACTGAATGGCCATCTTACAGTAGATCTTCATAGTTATTGCCAGGAAGTCCATCCTGTTTTGTCTGCAAGGCAGGATCTGACCATTGTGAAAGTCTGACAGCTTCACCTTTACACATCATCACACCATCATTACCCATAAATATGTAATGGTCACATTAAAGAGTCCATCTGATACACGCAGGTCATTATCATTCCCTGCCGGTATCAAGTACAGACAATTACCAGTAATGACTGACATCAGCTGACCCTGCAGTGAGCTCCATCCGGGAGAACGACAGACAGAAAACACCTGTGTTAGATGGTTTGTCCCCCACATCTCCCTCATTTCCTTTGAAATGAAGCCTCACAGTGAATGTGATGAACTGCCAGGACTTCTGGGTAATTAAGTGTTCCTGTAAAGTATTGTTTCTTGCTGGAAAGTGTGCGTGTAAAGTTACAAAGTGAAAAGAAAAAAAGACACATTATAAACCCTATTAATACTGTACATCGGTACACATTTGTTTCAGTGACTTTGTACATCCACCCATCTGTCCAGCATTTTCAACAATCGTCCAGATGATCTTTTTGTAACTTAAAGTACAGTATTTTTACGACAACATTTATGATTACAACACCAAAGTAAGCGCCACATAAAAACATCAGAGTATGTGAAACGCTGAGTCGTCCTATACTCTACGTAGGCCTATAAAGCATCTCTTCAATATTCAGTGACTGCAAGACTGTGAAGGTAAAGAAAACTGCCACATTCAACACAAAAACATTGCTGATCACACCAGGAGGTGTCATCTGATGCAAGAGTTTGACATTCTAATATTAAACTTCATCAATTCAGTGTGATTAATTGTAATTTTGGTTGTCATAACTGATAACCCTAATGTCATAAGAGATAACTCTAACCCCCAACCCTATCCCTATGGCTATTTTGGGAGCTCCTGTTCAAGGGTGTGGCTCCCTGAGCTGCTACATGAGCCCCTGCATTGCCTTGGCTTTGTACTCCAAACCTTTGGGATGTCATGGTGACATGTTTCTAACTCTAAGAATTTAAATTTAATATGTAAATTAAATAAAGAGGAAAGTACCTCTATACTATAAATAGGCTGAGTAAATATTTCTTCTTACTAGATTAAAATGATCCTCTCAGCAACACAAAGACAGGCTGTGATGTGTTTGCGGATCGACAGGTACAATAGCCCAAACTTGAGATCAAGTCAAGTACAAAACTGCAATAAATGGTCCCACCTTTTGCAACACGTCCAACTGTCACTTCACTCAAAATGATCTTTCTTTCATTTGAGATTTCATCAGCTGTCATAACTTGTTAGACTATGGATAAGATACATCAACACAGAGGTAGTGTAATTGTTACGAAACAGATTTTTCACAAAATAGGTGTTTGTTCAGGGTGCTGAGTCACTTCTCCCATAAGACTGCATTCAAAGAGAACAGCCCCTGGTCACCCTTCAAAAACCACAAACACTTTAAGAAGAACATCTCTGGCAGGACCCACAGGACACACAAGCTCAGAAAGGCATCTCTGCTAAACCAAATCAGTGATATACTGATGGACAGCTCCAGGCTGCCCCATCAGCACATCAGCTAATCTGTTCACCAACACCAGGCCAGTCGCTATGTTAGCTCGCCTTGACAGTACAGTGTGTATCTTAAAACAGTAATGAATAAGAAACAGGAAGTAAGAGGAAACAAGAATGAATGACAATGCCAGGCTAAAGTTGAATTTGTCAATGTGCAGTTTATTCATAGGGAAGAGGAAGTGGCTATTCTTAGGGGCTAAACAGATTTAGATTTTGAAAACACATGGTCATTTGTTTAGCATCACCTTTGAGACAAATTTTATAGAATAGAAAACAAAAACCAGTTTTGCTTCATTGTCTTTCAGTAAGTGAAGATTAGTGTTAGTTCAGGCAGTGCCCTTTAGTCACACTTGTATTAGTCAAGGGGTAACAACCGCAGCTTAAAAGTGAAGCCAATGCAGAAAGTGTAATAAACTGCTGCTACTGCCTTCAAAAAAAGCCTGGTTCCCATATACTCCCATTAAAATCCTCTCTAGGAGTCAATACATGTTTTCCAGGAGTAATTTTGGCCTCATTCACTTTATCTGGATCCTCTAATAAGTGTTGTGGTGGTCCATCTGTAAATTACTGTTTCATATTAGGGCTTGGTATGTGTATGCTTACATTATGCATTATACATAAATGCTCTGTGGAGTTCTACATACTTTTCCCTCAATCGGAAGGTCAACCTAATGGATTCCCCATGCATATTACAGTACATACATGACGTCTCAGCAACATTAATCCACTCAAGAACACCTTCCTATCACTACCCCTCCCCCACCAGCATTAGCAGAATAGCATATTAATATTAATATGTAATCGGCACATAGTGTCAGCATTCCTTATGTCCCATGGTAACAGTAGTCACTATTAGTATCACAGTCAGTTACATAGTTACATATGGGGACTTAGTGCCATTTAAGGGATAAAATACAGATCCCCATAAAGAAAACTATTACATTTGAGGGTTAAGACCATGGGCCATCCACCATGGCTGGAAGCTGAAACCTATGCATAAGTATCTTAAAGTGTAAAACCACCATCTGCCGCCATCGGAGCTTGTGTTTAGTGAAGAGATTTTTTTCCTGACAGACAGCTGTACTGTAGTTGTGGTTAAGAAGTTACACTAATGAGGCCATCTGAGGATTTTGTTACAATGTTTAATGACATTTACTGTTAGTTACAATAATTGCAATACCCAGACTGTTAGCATTACTTAGCTACATTAACTAATATTAGCATTAATTTGGTATGGCACTGTATGGCCTCTCAGCTAATAAGTAAAGTAAGTAAGAAAGTAAAGTTTATTTATATAGCACTTTTCACAGATAAAATCATAAAGTGCTTCACAAGAGATAACAATTACAGACGTAAAATCAATAAAAACAATATAAAACAGTATAATATAAACCATAAGTACATAAAACTTTTAACAGCTATTCTGTTAATAGTGCTCTTATACATTATGTGAAGTGCATATTATTGTTATCAGATGCATGTTAACATTACTTGGTGGTGTTTTAACATAAAAACTCAGCAGTGTAGTGTTACCATGGCACGTTTCACCCATCACCCCTTGCGCTTCCTGAGCTCCACTCTCTTGTCCAAATATGGTCACCTCTGGCTCTACAAACCTATAGTCCACAAACCCTCATAGTGACTATGTCCACTTCTTTAGTGTTGTCTATTGTTAAGACTTGTTAGGGGGTTAGGGTTTGGGTTAATGTTAGGTTAAGGTTGTGTATGCCTGTAGAAAATGTAAGTCAATGCAGTATCCTTGTTTATGAGTTTGCTGGGGATGGAGGCTGTGAGTGTTGACACCAGTGGAACTTGGCAGATGCTAATACACAGACTGCAGCATAATTTCATGTTCTCTATTGTGTTTTTAGTAGACTACCTATTCACAGCCATGTGCAGAAAATCATTGAATAAAAAGTTCAACATGAATAAGTTGTTCCTTTCAGTTGTGAAGCCAAACTCTTGGTAGGTATAAATTGTTATCAATCTTTGACAGTGGTGCTGTTTTGTTCCATACATCTTCTTGTCTTCTTATTGGTTCCAGGGATGAACGCAGTCCTGATACCATATGGCCTTAAAAGTGGGAGCATGGTTGTAGTTCTGCTAATCAAAGAGGCCAAATCTTGACCAGGCTGATGATTGGCATCTTAGAGTAAGGAAATGGTTGTCCTGTCAACGTGAGAAGGTTGCCTTGGATCATAACTGTTCTATTCAAAGCATTTATGTTATCCAAATGATTATGCTAGTAACCATTTTTCGCCATGCTAGTAGTATGGTTCTATGATATGAGTCTATGGCAATCTCACATAGTTGTCAGTTGGCCCCCTACTGTGGTTCAGAATGAAATATGTCAACAACTGTTGTCAGCTTATGGATAGATTCTCATGAAATGTGTAGTTTCTACGGGGTTTATGTTTCTTTAATTGATGTAAGCTAGCTACATTCAAAACCTATGCCAAGGTAGTGTTCTTTGAGTATAGCTAGGTCTTATGTTGTGGTTGGGTATTGTTTCAAAAAACTTGTTTTGACTAGCAGATCATTTTGGGATTAGTTGAAGTGAAGAAAATCAATGGGAAACTTGCATGGCTGAGTCCTGTCCATGTGGTATAAAAGCTCATTTGGTTGTCTTATTCTTTATTCTATGTGAAACTTGTTGCTCGTTGCTGCCATTTTGACCAGGAATCGTTGGAAGAAGAGATCTTGTATCTCAATGGGACCTTCCTGGATAAATGAAGGATATCATCATCCAAAGAGGCTCTGTATTTAAGAAATATCCAGATACTCAGATCAGAATGGCACTCAACACCAAACATGCACTCAATATGTACTCACGAAAGCTTGGAAAAATCGATCTTGTTCAGAAACTTTTTCATCGTGTAATACTTAAATATATGAAAAAATATAATGGCATGTGAATACTACTACTTACTTGCTTGAAAAAAATCCCTGATTTGTAAAGACCTTAAGTCTTCAAAAAAAAAGAATATATCTTCAACTGTTAACCCATTTAATTTACCTAGACCATAAGGACAATAAAATATTAGTGTCACGTCATTGACCCATATACATGTGCACACACAGGTATCCTCTGCATCCTGGTAGGAATACCAGTTCCAGTGGCGTGGGAACTTGGGTCGCACTGATACTGAACCTTTTTTAACCTTTTTGTATTTTGTTTGTCAAGTTAACTCCCACCAATTGAGATGGGACCGTTATACCCTTAAATCAACAGTACTACGACAGTGTAGCTTATTTTAAAGCAGCTATAGTCACGCTTCAGATGCAGATACTCATCACTTTCCCACAAAGCCAGAACCTTTCGAATAAAGTAAAAGCTGCTTCTGAAATCCACAAATAAAAAAGATTGTGAAATTGTTTTCTTGGCTCACTATGACATTCCTCTGAGTGAAGGGCTAAAGGTATGTGAGCAGGACTAAAAGGGAAAGGAGTGGAGGAAGGATGCTAGTGCAGACCTTAGGCACCAGTAGGAGGTTTGTAGAACTGTCTTCCTCTCTAATTTAAGAGAGTAAGAGAGTAATTACACACCAATTTTACCTCTGTCTCCCTTAACTACTTTGACTCCTCCCAGCCTCCTTCCTCTTCCTCCTGCCCCCCATCACTTCAACCCGTTTCCAGCTTCTACTGCCTGCTTCCTCCCTCCATACAGATGGATGGCAAAGTAAAGGAAAGAACACGAAAAAATGAGTGGCCAAAACATTACAAATGCAGATGCTTAAACACAGGTAATTTACAACTGAGCAATCCAATCCAATCAGGCTATGTGGACCAAGATGGTAAAATATCTAAGAAAAAGCTCTAAGTGACTTTGAAAGACAGCCAATACATGAGTGGTGATATGCACTAAGACCCTGCATACACTTGATTTTAAAATGCATCTTGAGTGATACAAGTGTAAATAACCACCAAGATGCGAACTCAGTGTTGCCAGATGTATGATAATTATCATATTTGTACGAGAATTTTGCCCTGTGTATGATGTACGATCAGTAATGCCAAAACATGCCAAATGTACCACAATTTTATCAAAGTGATCCAAGTGGTTACAAATAAATATATAAACTAGTGGTGATAATCATTCTCATTTTAATTAATTCCCCGACATGAGCAGGATTGTCTTTATAGGCATCTCTTCTAATGCGTGGGTGACTTAGGCACTAACGAAATCTGAACAGAAGTGGTCAGCTGGACTCCTTGGACATGCATAATAGACACAGTTAATGCTGATATGTCTCAGCTATCCACTGGTTTTCAGATCAACAAAAGCACATTTTAAACAGGACTTAAGAGAGCTTCAGTCCTCTGTTCTGCTATGAAGACATTCTACTGCCATGTTTTAGTCCACTTGTGTCCCAAGTGTCAAATCTAGACACATGAACAATTTTGATAATTCATCATCTGTTTGAGAAATGTTTTTAATAAAAATTTTAATGAAAAAAAGTCTTAATTATGTGATTCTAGCTTCTTAAATTTGAATAACTTTCTTGTTTCTTCCCTCCCCTATGACAGTTAAGTGAATATCTTTAGGTTGTGGACCAAACAAGACATTTGAGGACATCGTTTTGGGCTTTGGAAAACACTTTTTCACCATTTTCTGACATTTTAAACCATAAGGATTTTCACTGAAATCCGACTCAAGTCCTCTCCATAGAAATGACTGTACAGGCTGTTATGGATGTAGGCAACTGAGACAGACGTTAGCTTCAAAATGTAGTTAACTAACATCAAAAAGTGACCGTCCCCAGACCCCAAAACAGACTCCACCAAACACCAAATCCATGTAACCACATGAACGCACAGGAATCTTACATATCGAACCTTTAAGCATGTTAACATAGAAGACAAGTAAAATCTCTTTACATTACACAATGTTTGAAATGAAATGCAAATTGCTAGGTTTACTTTAACTTTATGATTTCAATGAATGATTTACATGACAACCTGGCAATCATGCCCAGGATTTCAGCTGAGTTCACTGGGTTTTAGTGGGAGCTACATGGTAAATGTGGCTGCCTGCTTTAAGACAGTGTAGATTTATGACACAGCCTGACCTTAGCTACTGTACAGCCATTCTTCAAATAAGTGATTTTTATAAAGTGTATTTGAAATGACTTGTGAGATCAAACATTCACTTGCCAAGGTTAGGTGACATGAAGCTCAGCCTTTTTAGACAAAACCACAAAGGTGTTGACCTCGATGGAGAAATGAGAGAGTGAGAAGCAGATAGAGAGGGGTGTGGGAGTTGAGCCGTGATGGGTGGAACCGGCCTCACTGCTATATGAGGTCGGTTAATGACAAGGCGTTGCGGAGTTTGAAGATATAAATATGCTGCTCTAAAGAAAACCTGGAGAGTATCCACCGTCCCTGCTTAAAATGACAGGGTAGATGGAAAGTGAATGTGGGTGGGAGTGTGTGTGTGTGTGTGTGTGTTACAGTTACTCCACACACTGGGTGGACAGTTTTGGTATTTAACTTTGGTCTTGCTTCCACAGTGTGCTACTGTGTCACAGATGTTTCTCATGTTTAACACCCATTACATACACATCATCCCCTGCTGTGTAATTGTGATGGATTTACATTCAAAATGTGCTGTGTTACATATCCTGTATTGACTGTACTCATAAACACTGAGTTTAGCTCATCGTTCAGAAATCCTGTTGTTGATGTTTGCCTTCTGTTGACACAAGACTGGGGAGAGTCTGCAGTAAATTTATAAAATAACAAGAACTACATTTAGACAGAGGAGCCCTTTCAGTCAAGGCACAAATGTACTATTTTGGAGCTGGCCAAATCTGCCTTAGCTAGCGAGTACTTTTCCTATTTGCCTGTTGTTAGCCCACAGTCTTTTTGCCAGTAACTCCAACCATCCGCTTACACCTTCTTACTGCACCTGAACCTGCTGGTTTACAGTGCAGACTATATATAGTGACTGAAGCCTCTGTGACGTCTCTCACTGGTTTGTGGACAGCTGTTTTGAAGCCTCAAGTTTCTTATTTTGGCCCTGGCCATCTTGTTCTGTTTTTTGTTTGGAATCATAAGTACTCATGTTTGGTTAAGAGGGTGGAGCTGGGGAAGAGCAAGGGCTGAAACTGACCAAGCTAACGCTAATAACAGCAGTAGCAGTAATGTCAAGTTTGTGTAATGTATAAACACACTAATTAGCATTAATTGGCCTAATTTGCAGGCTAGCTGACAGACGAAATAATCATTTAATGTTAACATTAGCTAAGTTAAATTAACAGGCCCGGTATTGTAATTAGGTACTGGTAAACTTCATGGCAGAATTCTCCAATGGTCTAACTTCTTAAACACAACTAAAGTAGAGCTGCCTGTCAGGAAATGTGTTTTATCCAATAAAAATAAACTCCAAATGTCCAACTCAACAGACAAGCTGCAGACATTCACCTGTAGCTCACAGTGGTCTTTATTATACATAACTTTAAGGTACAATTTCTCTGTCCAAAATCTTTCACTACTCACAACATAATGAGACATATTGAAGTGCTGTCCAAATGTGTAGTGTCCAAATGTATATATAATGAAATCATAGACTGTATATAATTAGTGGACGGAGGAACCGTGGCGTCACCCATTGGTTTCTGAACTGCCATTTCGAAGCCTGTGGTTTGTGATTTGGCCATCGCCATATTGGCTTTTTAGAGTTTGAAGTGACCATATTTGGATAAAAGGAGCGGAGATGTGAAAGTGTGATGGATCATGGGTGAGCTAATGCTAAACACTAGCTTATTGAAGCAGTAAAATGTAAACTTCATCAAGTCTTTGCATAACAAAGTCATTTTACAGTCTTGCTAATGCAAATTATTAACCACAACTACAGTCTGAGGCGTCTGTCAGGGAAAAAAAGGCATTTTATTAAATGATTATCAGCAGATGAGCGAGCTGTCCTACACACCTGTCAATCAAAGTCCGACACACAGACAACAAGGCCTCTATTTGACCTGAGATCTTATTATAGGAAACATTTAAAGATGGACCAAACACTTAATAGAGCATCCAATTAAAACGAATGAGATAAGAATGACTCCCGGACAAAAAATGACTGACTTGGTATTTTTAGAGAGAAGTCAATGTAAGTCTATGGGAGCCAGGGCTTTTTGGAGCAGTATCTAGTGGCCATCAGCAGTATAACACTTTAAGATACTTCCACACTGGCTTAATTTTGGAGCCCTTTGAGTGAAATGTATAGTGTATGCATTGTTAAAAAGGTGTGACCATGATGTGTACACTAGCTACTTTCTGCTAACAATCCCACAATGCAGTTTGTCACATTTGATGATATGAAAATAAGCATTACACGATTCCACAGTTGTCAGTTATGACGCTTAATGACGAGTCTGAAATCTCCACATTCCACTGCTCACTACTGAGTGAATTATTGAGTTTATAATATAGGGAGCAGGGAATGTGCAAATATGGGAGTGATTTCAGACACAACTACTATAATTTTTACAGGTGAGTTATGTAAAACCTTTTCACTTTTACAACCATCCTCAAGTGGCCATTCAAGGAACTGCCATTGTTGGCACTTCTTTCAGCCCCGGAGGTTACTGCATGGTGTGGTGCTTGACTGTTTGCTTACAACGCAGAATTAGAGGAAGAATGTGCTGATGTACTTGGCTACATGGCTACATGGATACATGGCTACTGTATGAACACAGCCCTGTTATGAATACACAAGTCTGTGTGTGTTTTATTTGTGTTGCCATATTTATCCCTAGTTTTAAAAGGCAGTCTGTATCTGGATGTGCCATCTGGAAAAAGTCACATGGTAGGGGCTGACCCCTACCCGACTTCCACTTACTACTTTACAGTTCACTAGCGGTGCTGTTTCTTCTGGTGAAATGTCTGTAAAGTTAGAAAAATAATATTTTTTCACTCCGAGTGACAGCGTTTCTTCAATATCCCAGACCTGGTTCAGGCTGCACTTTTGTCACATTTGTAGTGACTGTGTTAAATTAAGTGATTAGAGTCATAAATTCTTTCCATGATTTGCAATGCCAGCCTACACTACACGACTACACAACGATATATCTAAGCAAGATGAGGATAAACTCTTTGGCACATTAGTCATCTCATCTTAGTCAGTAGTTGATACACTACATAGGATTGTAAACTACTGAATGTCTGTTGGATTATTAGGCTCATATGTAAATAACTATTTTTTTTTTTAATTTCACATAAAAATATATGATGTTCATTGTCTCTTTTTTCTCTTTTCTTTTGGAAAATTTTAAAAATCGTTTCTTTAATAAAAATAGAAAAATGTAACTTATAAGAAACTTAAATCTTCATTCACTAGTCTGCCTTGTTTTCAGTTTGCCTGCTAATTTTAATCCAGCAACGTTTCATCTTCTCATTTGCAAAAAGAATATGTGCATATTGAACCAATTTAATGATTATTATTACATCAAGATCTGTTCATGCAGTTCTCTCAGTTACCAGCAGTTATGACCAAAAATGTGTTTTGTGAGGTCACAATGTACTTGACCTTTGACCTCCAAATTTCAAATCAGTTCATCCTTGAGTCCAAGTGAATATTTGTGCCAAATTAGAAAAAAAAAAAAATTCCATTCCTGAGCCGTTGCATTCAATAATAGATAGACATGAAGTCACATCGACCTTGACCTTTGACAACCAAAATATTTTCAGTTCATCCTTGAATCCAGATGGAGGTCTATACCAAATTTGAAGACATTCTATCAAACCACTCCTGAGATTTCAAGCGACTGACCAACGGACAGACCTCATAGAGATGCATGGTGCACGCGTCGAAAATTGCAAGCTAGGGAAGAAAATACATTCCTAGAAAAAAAAAAAAGATATTCTCAGAAATTTAAGTGGTAACTTTATGAGGAAAAAAACTTTACATTTACATTTGTAAATTTACAACAAAAAGATGTTCCATACTGCCTTTTCCTAAACAAATAGTTATGTTCTTTAAATCTAATTAAACTCTGACTGAAGACTGGCTATAATAATAAAAAAAAACTGAAAATAATAAACCATCCAGCACATTCTGGTCTTTATAACCTTTGTCACTCTTCTTATACTACCTCACTTGACAGTTTTTTTCTTGAAACATTATCCTGTTTTCCCTGACTCTGACTTTGGGGATATTATTTAATGAAAAATGTGAAATAGGGATTTGGAGTTAGAGTTAGTATTGAACATATTCATGTCATCAACCCACTCCAGTGACATTTCGCCTCCACATTTGTCACATGGTCACATCTGTCCTTAACTCTGTGGGTTTGGTTGTTAACACGGGTCCCAAAAAAGCCCTTTCATTGTTGTTGATTAGATCTTAATTGACTAAACAGCAAACGGCAAAGCATAAAAACTAATCAGTGAATGACAAATGCTAATTTCTGTATGTCCATCTGCATCTATTAACTTACCTACAGTGTTTCTGCTGGATCCACCCACTCTAGCTGTGTAATGTTACGATCACATTCCGCATATTTACATCAACGCTGATCACAGGTGGAAAGGAACGCACTATACTTTTCATAAATGTTAGGGAGGCAAGATTAGCTGGACCCTTGTGCGATACAAACCACAAAATTATTATTTAGCAATAGAGGAGTTTTATTGGCAAACTTTTGTAGTTTCGAGTTGGTTGTTTTCCAGGATTCCTGGCAGCGGAGGGCTGAGTGGAGACAAGACCGGGGTGGAATGACAGGCTGAGGTGGAGTATCCTCATGGCCAAGGACAGAGTAACAGAGAGCTGGAACAGGCAGGACTGAAGCTGGTGGAGCAGAATGGGGTCCAGGGCAGGAGCACGGACCAGGCTAGGCAGGTGTGAGAGTCAGGAAATAGAAAAACAGGAAGAGGGTCAGTGAAGTTAAGCAAAAGCAGGCTAAGGTAGCTAGTTTCCAAAATGCAGCCAAGGCAGTGGACCACATGTGGTAAACGGCTGATCTGGCAATGAGAGGAGGAATGAACCAGGCTTTTATCTGGGAGAGAGGTAGGTGGCTTGATTGAAGGATGAGCTGCAGGTGTGTTACTGGGGGATGGACCAGAACTCCAGATGATGCCACTCAGCTGCAGCTGTGCACAGAAGACACACACAACAGAAAGGGGGAGGGGGAAAAGAAATACCAGAAACCAAGGACAAAATAGGACTACAACCCCGACAATGAGTATTTATTTTTCTGACAACTTTTTACTTTTCCTCGCTGCATTTTAACACAAATGTCTGTACTTGCTACTTCTCACATTTTTAAAACATGCTCGTTACTTTAGTTTTTTAATGCACGTAAAAGATGCAAAGGATGTAACACGAAGAAAATATCGCAAAAGATGTAACATGATGAAAAAGACGAAACACAATGACATTATGAAAGATGAAAAAGATGGAAAAGGCAAAACATGATGAAAGTATCGTAAAAGATACAACAAGATGAAAACAACAAAAAAACAAAACAAAAAAAGATGAAAATACTGAAAAAGACGTAACAAGATGAAAGGAAGGGGAAAGACAAAAAAATACCAAAATGAGACGAAAACGACACAAAACACGAAGATAAGATGAAAATACTGTAAAAGATACGACAGGATTAAACCAATAGACATGAAAGGACTGCAGAGAAAAGGTGATACGATAGAATGCAAGTTCTGTTCATGATATTTAAATGGATTTTCAAATTAGTACTTTTTCAAAAAGTAAATTAAGTTAACGTTCATTGTTTTCAGTATATTGTTTTTTTTCATTTCATTTGGTGATTTAATAGTCTTCACATTATATTAATATGACGTGAGGTTCAGTTGGACTCCCCCTTCAACTGCTACCTTACCGTGGTGGGGGAGTTTGAGTGCCCGAATGATCCTGGGAGCTATGTTGTCCGGGGCTTTATGCC
>JAPQRN010001148.1:0-13525 GCA_037367275.1 Coranthus polyacanthus | reverse complement strand
CTGCTGAAGATCCAGTTCACAGTTCACTGTTTGATTTGGTTTTATTAAGGTATCTGTGACTGAAGTTGACCAAAATGCGGGGGTGAAGGGGGCGGGGCCTGTGGTTAGTGGCACTTCATTCATCTGGCTTGAGGCCTGCCTTTGTCTCGATGGCAGGTGCTTCTAATCCCGCTGTCAGAATAGGGCCGGACAAGATGTTTGGACAAGCCCGTGCTTAGAAGGCCCTGTTTCACGTAAAGCAGCAGTAACCCCCCCCTCCATCCGCACCAACCACACACATCCACCCACCCCCACTCCCACACATGTGATATGATCCATACCGCATGGCAGAGTCATGCCTGATTATCCCCTGAAAGAGAGAGAATGAATCCACGCCACGTCACGCACCGCGGTGTTTTAAACACATGAACCCAAAGAACACTGAAACACGAAGAAACTTCAAATAAAATGTAGTCATTTTAGATGCATCTATAAGAATATAGTTTTTTTCCTCTAATTATGGTATTTTATGCATTTGTACTTTTACTGTAACAGCAGTTTTATAGCAGTACAAGTACTACGTTGTAAAAATCCAGTTACAGTAAAAGTACAAATGCGCGACAGAAGGTTCCAGTAGGTTTGTTTCAGATTTTCGGGTTTAAAAGCAGCAGAACAATCGCGTGTCTTGTCCTTTCAGTGCATGTTGACCTCCCCTCAGGCTCCGTCTCCGAGGCTCCGTCTCCGAGGCGCCGCCCGGTCCATCTCCGTCCCCGACCCGGACTCTTCCATCCATGACCTGTAACTTCATTGTCTGCAGACGTGACGGAGTAAAAAGGCCGAGCCGTCGTCGTCCACTTTCACCTCTAAATCCTGGCTGATTGAGTGTAATCTGTTGTTCCTCTGTGATAATAATGCCATTGATTTTGGCCTCGGGGGGTCAAGGGCTGACCTCTAAACCGCCCCCTTTTGTCTGACCATCACAAGCTCCGAGCTCTTAATCTGCCGGACTAAAGCGATCGGGTTCTGCAGGTCGAGGAGGACACAAGTCGCTGAAAATCCTTGGGAAGTTTTTTCTTTCCTCGGCGTTAACCTGGTTTCTCGCTGCCGATGGTGGTCTATTTTTGGGGGGAGAAGGGGCCGCTGCTTTATTTTGGATTCCTGGTGGCCCCGGCTGCTCAGCCCGAGGTCTCCGATAACCCAATTTGAGTTGACTTTGCCCGTTCAGGGAGAGCCGTGGCCCGAGGCTACACTGTGTTATAATTCAAGTAATACAATGAAGTCAAACACACACACACTCGTGTACAGTTCGCACACTTACACACATGATCACACTCGAATCCAGTTCAGTTTGAAAAGCCTCCGCTTGGTTCAGGATCGATAGAAGACGACTCATTTAAGAGTTAAACCATGTGCCTCACTTTAAATAAAGGCTCCTCTGCTCAAAAACAGTATCTTATTTTCAACTTTTACTGAATGAAATCTTTTATCCAACGTCAGTTTCAGAATGTTAACCCTTTAAAAGCTACGGATACGTAACGCCAGGGGAGGATACTGATGCATTTAAAAAAAAAACACAAAGTCTGAGGTAAAACTGACTTGTTACCTTAGAGACGTGTTTCCCAAACTTAGGGTCGGGACCCAAAATGGGTCGCGGAGCCGTTTCTATTGGGTCGCCAACTGGCAGAGGAAAATATGTAATAATAATAATAATAATAATAATATATGTGGAGTTTATGAATATTGACCTCAACAAAGTCATGTAAAATTCAGAGGAGAAGCAACATTAACAAGATTAAAATGACATAAAAGACGCATCAAGACAAAAATGATTAAACAAGACGGAAATGAAGTAAAAGACACAACAAGGCGTCCAGAGAATGACGTCAGAGGAAAATGGCCGCTGTGTGAATACGATTTATACACTCACAAACACACATCCATGTCAACACATGTACATAACTTTAGTCGAATACATAGTCCTGATGAACAGAGCTGAGGAAAATACCACGAATGTGTCGCACAAGAATTTCAAAACCATTTGAAGCCGGTTGATACACTCTGAACTCCTAAAGAAGCCAAGTACATCAGTGCCAAGGATAAAAAACAAGCACATCCGCACTTTTTAAGAGGTAAACCTCATTAAATTGTCCATTTATTGCTTAATTCAGTGATTATCACATGTTTCAGCACTAAAATGAAAGTCAAACAGTATTAAAACTGCTAAAAAAAAGACAGAGAAACCTGTAAATGACATTAATTGCAGTGTAAAGTAAATGATGAAGTCGTGTATAGTGAAGTAAAAACCTATGAACAGGAAGTAATTAAGTGATTGTGTAACATCATAGTGTTTGTGACCCCGATTATTGAGGCAAAGACAGAAAACAGGGTGACCTATATATATGTTGAGTAGGAGTCACTGAAAAGCACCGAATCCAACAAATGTAGATTTTTACAAGAATACTTGAAATAAATCAATACGTAGCCTGTTGGAAAATAAGTGCAAATCTACAAATATCCATAAACTCTCACCTGTAAGTGTGGCTTTTTATGATGAAGATTATTTTACTCATGTCCATTCAACACCCATATATTAACTGTGAAAGACTACACCTCCCAAGGTGCATTTCAGCAATAATCATCCAACCCCAGAGCTTGCTACGTATCCAAAATGAGCAAAATAAGGACAGAAGAAGATCATGAATAAAATACGACCATGCATCTGAACACAAAGCATCTTCCAAATGACTGAAAATTCTGACAAAACACAGAAGCAACACGGCAGCTCCCGTAACAGTGATATTTTGGCTTCGTTTCTCCACAGCGGCGTCATTTCATCAATCGTTTCCATCCCATGTAATGTAGATTTCAAAAGAATTTAAAGAAAATCGTCAAAATCTGAATTCCTGTTTTTCGTCCGCTACGGTCGGTCCATGTGAAATCATCTCAGACCTCCACACTGACCATCTCCGATTTCCTTCATACTTTCAGACAATAATGTCATCAGTCCTAGTCAACACTATGCAAAATGTCAGCCTTGTATCTTCACTGGTTTTTCAGACGTTGGTCTTTGAAAACGGGTCGTGACGCTGATTTTACTGTAAAAACGAGTGTTTCATAAAAAGATGCTGAGTTGAAGACATCATGACTGTTGAACTGTTCATGACAGATGAATGAAATGTTCAGGAGTTGATCTAAGACACAACATGTCTTTAACTTCTGGAGAAGAAGATCCACAGTTGAACATGTGACAAACTACAGCTTGATGAAAACTGGAAAAAAATGTGTTTGTTCTTCAGACCAGTTTAGTCGTGGTTTATCTCCTCATTGAAACACGTCACATCTGTCACATGTTGGTATTTATTTCTCATGTTGTTCTACTATTGTGGCGACTGAGTATTTTTATAAAAGAAAAACAATTTTCTGATTTATGAGGCATTAAAAATCATTTCACACCTATATTTCAAATGCATGTTGCTCATGTACGACAAAGGTCGACCATAAAAACATTTCTATCACTGGAAAGGTCATATCTGCATTAACATAGACACAAAATATGAAGTTGGTATCTTTGACCAAACTATATGCCTTGAAACACCATTTCCGTCAAAACATGGTGTAATCGATACCAAATCAGAGACGGTCAGTCGGGAACATTTTCTGAAATCATCTGCTGGAGGTTGAGGTGGATTTAATAAATCTGTCGTCGAACTGGACCACAAGGAAGCGCGGTGTCTCCTTGTACCCCCCTCGTTGATCACATGACCATCGGTTTGGGGTCGGTCCGTGATTTCTGTTTCAAGCCACGTATCATTTATTTTACCGGTGCAGATATGAGGAGCTGTGATCCTCCCAGTCCATCATGTTCAGCCTTTAACAAGTGATTTCCATGCTTGTCCCAGTCAATATTCATTAATATCTTGATTAATCGCGGGCCGGCCCGGGGACCAGGTTCAGAGTGTGTGTGTTTGTATGTCGTACGTGTGTTTGAGCCGTTCGGGGGGATTTGGGCTGCAGTGTGCTGGGAACTTAATGCTTTACTGAAGGGCTGAGATGTGCTTGCTCAGAGCAATAAGCCATTGTTTGACTTGGCACAGCTCGGGGCACCCTGGGGTCCGTGCCATGAAAGGCTTTCTGTTAGATGCCCGAGTGCTTATTGTTGGAAAAATTGTCCCCCGAAAAATTAGCATAGAAGAATCCAAAATGCATAATGTTCTGCAAATGACAGCTGCTTAGCTGAAACAAAGGAAGCAAAATGGCTTTTGGTTGCGCTGCACTTGTTATGGTAATGAACCCCCCTGCCTGTCTTTATGGGCAGTGCCATACAAATCATGGATCTTTTTTTATTTTGCATTGTTCTTTACTTTTTTTATCCCAGACCTGAAAGTATCCCAGAGCTGCGATTCACATAATTCATCTTTTCGTATGAAAAAGCAATTTCAGACTCATATTTGTGAGTAAAAGTCATAAAATCAGCTCCTTCAACGTCGTAAGATTCAAAGTTTTCAGGTGAATCCTGATCGATAATCAGAAAAAAAACGGCACGATCTCGTTGCAAAACTCTCCTTTTTCATCCGACGTCTCACTTTAAAACTCGTCTCCAAATGTTTGACGTTCTTTGTCATCCGTAAACTTGACTTCCTGAGAAAGAAGTCTGGCTCTGAGAAAAGGTCCCAGCTCGCCTCTCACCAGGCCCTGCCGCCGGTATTTAGTATGCTAATGTATTCTTTCTGCTAATTCAGTACCGGGGCTGAGAAACAAAAAAAAGTGAGCAGTGAATAGGATCGGGTTTCAGCAGCGCTGTGCGGAGCCTAATGACCAGCAGATTAATCATGGGACACGTGGAGCAGGGCCGCCGTCAGCGCCACCGTCACCAACAAACTGTCTGCACAAACTGTTACTGCAAACGTTTTACAGACGAAATCAGACACAGGCCAGTGTGGGTTGAACGGCTTTTATCAAGTGACCGACAGACGTTATGACCTGACGATAAAGAATACGAGTCGAGATCCAGAAAACAGTCTCGCATATGTGCAGTATACGATCAAAAGTATCTGGACGCCGTGTTCATCCACTGTTTGCATGGATGTCATTTACTCTTGAACAAAGAAATGTTAAAACCTACAGGTGGCAAGTCCATCATTACACTTGATTTTACATTTTACAGCCTGTGAGATGTGCACGTTTGTGATTGACTGTAAAAAAACTCATTGATGGGTTGAAAGTGAAAACGTAGTTGTCCGGTCATAAATGTGACGATACCAAACATCGGGACCATCAACGTTTTTAATGTGGCAAAATCAACAGCAGCAAATAGCTCAGAACCTCCTCAAGTAACGATCGGAAACACTTTGAGAAACGTCGATTTCCACTGTAAGAAAATGGAAACGTTTGAAAATGACCCAAAAACATGCATCTGCACAACTTTAGCAAATGAAACAGGTGACGTATCACTTTTGTTGACTTGGCTGTTTGTAGCTGCTTCGTCTCCCTATGATCATTGTCATTAAAGTGACACTAAAACAGAACCACTTCCTGTGTTGTCACGTGTGATCCTTCACGCCCTGATGATGAAGCAGAGGCGACTGTTTCAGACGACTCTGCTTCATAACATTTATATATAAAAACCTCTGCTAACGGCTCTAATCAGAGGAGTTCAGTCTGACAAACCTGGTTCAGGGTCCGATGGGAACTGAAGTCGTTTTATTGCTCTGTTCAGAACCACACGAAGGCGGTGATTCAGCCTCGTAGAACCGCTGCCTTTATGGCTTAATTTGTTTGTGGGTTATGAATATGAAACACATCAGCGACACAACAACATGGCTTTGGACTTGCTCTTTTTGAAGAGTCTTCAGGGCTTCAGTTCCCCGTTGGAAAGGACTTTAAGCGCTGACATGTTCCCTCCAGGCTTTGTCGTGGCGGTTGTCGCTCAGGATGTAGACCAGGTCGTCCATAAACTGGAAGGTCCTGCTCCCTCGTGTCAAAGTGTCCTTGGTCAAGACTATGAGCTCCCATTGGATTCCTGTCCACGTAACGTTTGTCTGTTTTTGATCTTCATGTGTCAAACTCTCAGAAGAGATTCAAGTCCGTTTTTAAGTTAAACTGATAAAATACTAAAGGTGGGATTTAATATGCATCACTCTGAGGATTTTTGGCCAGTAAAGACAAGTTTCCCACTTTATGGAACTTAATAAATGATGAACCTGGTCTAAAAAGTTTGGACAGCTTTAAAACCAAGACCAAGAAGAGAGTGAATTAACCGATTGTAACGTGCATGATTTGAAAAAAGAGCTTGTCAGAGGTTCTGAAGGGTCCATTTCTTTTAAATACAGAGTACATCAGGTTTGGATGTACTTGGTATTGAAAAAGTGAACAATCTCATTCAGTAGCAGCAACAGCTGATTTAGTCACTTCTGAGTCGTGTCACTTGTGTTTGATGAAGATGCCAAGTGGAAAAATATGAACCCTTTTACAGTTCATAGTGGTGTGGGAAGCAGACAGACATCAGTGTAAGTCCTTATAAAGTGACGACATGGACCAGGTTCAGGGACCAGGTTCATGCTGTTTTCTTTATCTTTCAACGGACCCTTTTCTTAACCCTAACCCAGTTACTTTTACGCCTGAACTGTAACCGTGACCCCACACTTTGAAAAATGACGTATGCGTCGAAATGTGACAAATTGGGAGAAACAACATGTGCTCTTGAAAACAAATGCTGAAAAAACAAGTTTCCTTTTTGTTTGCTTTCTGAGTTTTAGTTTTATTTTGAAAAACGAGTGAATGAACGACACACGGATTCACCACAAATCAAAGTGTCAGATGAAGGAGCCGAACATCCTGGTGGCGACGTCCCCTCCTCGACATAAATATGAGCACACGTTCAAAAGGTCTGAGCTTTGAGTGAAAACACAGATAGCTCAGTTTCTGCCACGTTCACAATGTGTCTTTTAGGCCTGTTGCTCAGCGCTGAAAGAGATGGGCAGCGCTCGCCTCTCGCTCTTTGAAAATTAAGCTGCCGTAGCACGCCCATCGGCCCATTGTCCGCCGAGCAGCGAGCCAGCCGTTTGGTATTCCCGGCACAGAGCAGCTCTAAACTTTGGCCTTCGCTGTGTGCATTAGGAACCCGGCCCACTGCCATTCCAATTCTCCCCCTCGCCTTTCCAACTCAATCTCGCGCCGTGCCCTCGCCGGCCGCCCCCTCCTCCTCCTGCAAAAACATTCACTTTTTACTGGCCATCACCCCTGAGGACATGCTGTTCTAGTTATTCTGAGATATGGGAATGTTCCAGCATCCCGAAATGTCTCAACTACTGTACGCCACGGAAATCACTCACCCAGAGGTAACGCTGCTGCAGCCGCCGAAAACGCCTGTTCTTCACGTCAGGGAAGAGGAACATTTCTGTTTTTGTTTAGTTCCCTTAAAATCATCCAGGACGGCGGGGAGGTGTGTCACCTGTTTCCTCATCAAACCCGGCCTTTCACATCAGCAGTGCAGCTGGTTTCTGTCCCGCTCCGGGTCTGATTCGAAGACTTCTGCTCCCACGTTATGACTGTTACCTCTGACGGGGCTGGCTTTTCCCGACAAGGTGTTTGTACTCGAGGTCTAAACGGCTTCAGCCTCGGCTTTTTTAAAACAGAGAAGTTAAAGTCACCAGAATAAAATGTTACCATTGTATGGTTGTGTGAACCACAGATACGCATAATGTCTGCGTTTTTGAACCAAAAATACGCAGGTGATGACAGCATTTCTGTCCGTCCACATTACAACACAACCCAGTTCACAAATTAAAACAGGGTCAGCAACGTTTCCAAAAATCTCTGTTTCATGGATCCTAAAACACAGTGTTGATGCTCGGTGTAAATTTATGTTTTAAAGCAAAAGGAAAGGAAAACTCATGACAATCAAAACGAAAACTAGTCAAGTAAGGACGTTTTCACACCTGAAAGTCCAAACCAAGGTTCTCTTTTTGGACGTTGTCCACTGGGTCTGGTTAAATTTACTACATTTCTAACTCCTCGACTGTCAAAACCTGTCTCTAAAGTCTCTTTTTTGTGTCATTTTTACATGTTTTATATCATTTTCATGTTGTTGTCTTTTTTCATTATTTTTATCTTGTTGCATCTTTTTTGTCATTTGAATCCTCTGAATTTTGCCTGACTTTGCGGAGGTCAGCACTAATAAACTCTTCATATGTCATATTATTTCCTCTGATCCAATGAAAACAGCTCCGTGTCCCATTTTTGGGTCCCGACCCTAAGTTTGGGAAACACGGTGTTAGATGAAACTGTGCATAAAGTGTTGAGAAATGCTGCTAAGTCATGAGTGTTAGTAATGGCCTGTAGTCTGTCATTCTGATGGACAGTGATGAGGCTAAAGTGGAGACACTGTCTCAGTGTGTTCAGACCCCATGGGGGCCTCGGGGGCCCCCAGAGCCCCGCAACAAATCTCCCAATTGTGTTCCCCGAGGCCCAGCAGAAACCTGCCACATGATCCTTATCAGGCTGCCTTTAAAGTAAACGTACAGCACCGTACGTTAGCATCGCCGCCGCCGCCGCCGCCGCCGCGCTGGGCAGCAGCGACCGCCGCTGTGTTTCTGTCTGTTTACGGTCCACAAGAGGAAAGAGGCAGTCATGCTCCGCTGCCAATATTTGTTCAAGTTGCCATCAATGAGATGTGGTGAGATTTGTATGAACACAAGCTGCGAGTGATGTCATTCACTTTCTGCAGTGAACGGGTACAGAATGGAGTAAAGCTCCTTTTAATAGCGGCTTCTTGAATCCATGCCATCTCTCCTGGAGAATGCCGTGTGTGTGTGTGAGGCTTTTCTTTATTTTCACACATGTTAGCACGTGCTCTTACCAGGTCAGTCCGTAATCTAAACTGCCCTGAAACAAGAGAGGTTAAACTAGTTCACTGGATGTTGGCTCGCGCTGGTTTTGGCGATGATTCGTTATGCAAATTCATCGACGGAGCCGCTCGGTGGGGTTTTGCTTTGTCACTGTGCGGGAAAAACTGCAGCCTGGGAATATAGTTTACTTTATGAAGCAATAAAACTGTCAGGTCGAAGAAAAAACAGCTTCCTTTAAACCAGACAATCCTCTGAAATATATCCAAATACTTAAACTAAGTACACTTTATATACTTTACTTATCTTTGTACATTTGAGAGGGAAGAATAATCCTTTGAAGGTCAGATACAGAACATTTTTACAGTTTAAGTTGGTGAAAACACTGAAAAACCCCACTTTGTTACCGCAAAGTACAGATACTCTATGAATGACTCCTGTTGATTAAAGTTAAAGGACTAAAAGTTTCACGAAGTGATGTTTTCAAATACAAATACCAAATATACGCAGTGTTGAAGTGAATGAGCAGCGACGACTGCACAAATGTACAGTCTGTGTTTGTCCAACCACCGATTATATCAGTGAAATGACCAAAATGAACAACAGAATGAACAGAAAATGAACAAAAAATCATTAAAATGAACAAAATAATCATTAAAATGAACAGAATAATCAACAAAAGAAAGAGACCTGACTAACAAAGTCTTTTTTTTCACAGTATTCATGTGTAACAAACTAATAAAACTCTCCATGTAGATGCACTCGTTGACTCCTGAATTAAACGCAGGTGAGTTCAGTTCAAGGTGATTTTTCGACACCGTCCTCATCTTCTCACTACTATTTTAAAGTGCTTTGTGTTTTGTCAGACCTCCTCCACGTCCACCTGTCAAACTCCTGGCTTCATGCACACACTGTACTTTCTGCATTTTTAATCCTCCGTTTTCTCTTTTCTCCCAGGCCCTGATAAACTCATTAACTTTAGAAGAGGCAGCAGACTTTGTTTTTCTTTCCGTGCGTCGGCTGGTTTGAGGGTTTGGATTCGGGGTGCGATGGTTTGTTAAAAACACGACTCACCTTCCTCACATCGCGGGTCGGCAGCGAGCCGCTCTGCTATTTCTGAGGTCAAGGCCTCCCGGTCGGCTAATCTCCTGGTATGAGTGACTTCATCAGTTAAGAAGGCGCTCGCCAAACAATTGTACAACACATATAATTAAGAGGCTTAGATGAATTTGTACAGCAGTACAAAACGCCATTATCGCCTTAAGGTGGATTTGGTGTTGCATTATTTTCCTTATAACTGCACACTTAGAAGATTATTGGCTGAATGGCTGTGGGACAGTGTGCTGCAGATGAAAGATTAATGAGCACAGTGGTTTTTCCAGGAATTACAAGACTCATGATGCACAAAAAACACACAGGGCTGCAGGGAGACTGAATAAAACATTTGAATCATTTCACAGTAAGTACAAGAGAAAGATGCTGGGACTCAGCGAACATCGGAGATCCAACGTTTAGCCTTTGCCACTCAGTTATAATATCCAATAAAGTGCTGCAAGTCCTGGTTCACAGCGGTTGAAGCAATTCTTGACATTTAAAATAGACTGCGCTTAAAGTACGATTAAATGCTCCATTTTAAGGACGTATCCATTGGAGATTTAGCGCTGTTGATCTGCTGGTGCCGATGCAGTTTGCCCTTGTTTTGCGTCAGCTTCTAGTTGTTTTGCGTCAGCTTCTAGTGTTTCAGGTGTTTCTCTGCATTCCAGCCACAGATTGGTCCATAATGCTTCTATAATATACTGTGTCTACTGAGATGTCCATCAAAGTAAGCTCCATCTATTAATGAGATTCAGGCAGGTGTGAAACATGTTTGATTAATGTCTGACTCTTAACATGTTATGTGCCACTGAATATATCTGGGATTTTGCAGAAACATTAGTACTGATGTTCTGTTTGGTGTCACGGCGTCTCCAAACTCCAAAAGTCTGCATTTACGTACACGCCGAAGCAGCGGTAACTTCATTAATGTGTTCTGCAGCTGTTACGCTCCGGGATTGTGGGATAATTAGATGAAATATTTGTAATAAAGCATCCTGATCATATTTAAGTACCTGAAACTCCGAGATAACCCCTAACCGACCTGATCATTACATTGACAACTTTTTGCCAAACATTTGTTGATTGTGTTTGCTGTTTGTTTCCATAATTTACTTAGTGTCATGTAATTTATACGACGTACGTGTATGTATGTTCAGCTGTAACCTTGTCTCAACCTTGGTCTTGGTCAGGACGTTTTTGTAAAAGAGATTTCCTTCCTGGTTCAATGCACCTAGATCTGGTAGATGTAGGGTGTTTTTTGAGGTCACAACCACCTTGACCTTTGACCTGTGGCCACCACAATCAGTTCATCCTTTCATCCAAGTGGACATTTGGGCCAAATTTCATGACGTTCTGTCCAACCGTTCCAGAGATGTTGTGTTTGAAATGTAACGGGGACCAATGGACACACCAACAAAAATCTTGATGATTCTAGGTACGAATTTCAATTTTTTGCCTGTTATTTACCCTCAAAGTCAGCAGTTCCTGGTCCTTCATCATCACTATCTTTGCATTGTAATCTGTTTATTGAGTTTTCTCAATTTCTAGGAGTTGCGAGGACCTTTTGGCCACCAAAATGTTCATCCCTGAGTCCAAGTGAACATTCTGCCAAATTTTGTGACATTCTGTCAGATTGTTCCTGAGATATTGCAGTTTAAATGCAATGGCGACCAATGGACACACTGTGATTCTAGGTACGAATTTCAATGTTTTTCCTTACGATTCACCCTCAAAGTCAGCAATTCAGAGCCAAGTTCTGCAATGCAGAGCTTGTAAAATGTCATATCAGTGTTGACTAATGACTAAGTTTTTATGGTTAGTTTAGAAACAGATATCAAGGCCGTACGATGGCAGCGTGCACTTTAAAGCCTCAGATTCCTTCAGTCGTTGAGTCCGTGAGCCTGAAGCTCTGGGTTCATTGTGCATCGACCACCACCTCCTCCTCCTCCTTCTCCTCCTTCTCCTCCTGCTCTGCCAATTCATCCGAGTAGCCATGACACAAGAGCTGCAGCTCCTTAATGTCAAGGCAATCAGGGCCTCAATCAGAGCCTCAGCACAGTGGGAACCACACTCCCAACACATGTGCACAGGAGCTCCCTGAGGGCCCCAAATCTGCAGAACTAATGAGACAAAATATACGTGCCCCACAAGTATGCGCCCTCGAGAGGCCGAGCGGCAGCACAGGGACCCAGCACCCTTAGAGACAAACCTGTACCGACGCTTTAACCCTTTACTCGCAGAGCCACGCCTTCGGACAAGATCGGACCTGCCCCGACACAACCTTCAAACCTGCCGGAGCTGCAGGAAAAGCACTTTAAGGCAACACGGAGGAGCCTCAGTCAAATGAGAGCTCTTAAATAATACTCATGTAAGCCTGGAGAGACACGTGGCCTGATTTAGATAATAGATGTGCCCTTTTTTTTTAGTTTCCTTTAAATTACTGTCAATTATTCAATAGAAACATTTCGAGTGAGAACAATGCCTAATTGGGAGTTACCAAGAAAAGAAAACTGTCCCCCATTGTGTCTTTTGCAACTTGCTCTGTCCTACTTTTCTCCAACAATTATAATGTTTAATAAAAAAAAAAGAAAGAAAGAAGAAAAACAAGCGATAAAGAGAAAGAAACAAGCAGCTACGAGTGGAACATTTGAAACACCAAAGAGTAAAAAGGACAATGAAGAGATATATCATAAAAACAAATACCAGTGTAGTTTTTATAAATGATATTACCCATTAACAAGAGACATTACTTAATGCTTATTAAACCTCAAAAGAACAGTTTTTTACCTGACTTTTTTAAAGCACATGGATACAATTAGTGGTTAAAACATGTCAGAACAATTCACAAATGATTTTAGGTCTCGGTCTTTGAGGGTTAATGTATCAATTGTTAATTAACTGTTAATTAATGCTTATTACTACATTAACTAATGTATCTTCATCTTTAAAACAATGAAATAATATAAATTAACACCACAGTTAACATGAATATCATTAGTAAATTATTATTAGACATATTAATTAACTGCAGTTGACTGTTAATTAACAGTAATTAATGCTTATTTTTGCATTAACAAATGTTAATTGATTTATTTATTTTAACTAAATGTAATGAGACATTTGTTAACAGTTACTTAATGCTTATTAACATATGAATTAACTGTTAATTAATGCTTATTACTATATTATCTAATGTTAATGGAATTGACTCTGTTACATTATTTACATTTTTGTGTATTTAAGTGTCTTTTAATGCTTTGATGAAGGACAAATTACTCTTAGGGCATAAATAAAATTAATCTGAATCTTTAAAAAGTATTAAATAATGCATAGATTAATTAATTAATGCTTATTTCTTATTTCTTTTTATTAACTTCACTGTAAAACGAAAAAATGAAAAGTAATATTATTGAGTAGATTTAAAGTTGTAAAATGTTAATTAAAATATACGTTGTTAGAGTTTTACAAGTACCTGGACATTTTATTACGTATTATTTATCTGAATAATTTAAATCGATTCAGTATTATGTGTCACCACCATTTCTGCTCAACAACAATGTTCAATGTTCAAAAGATTTACATCAAACGTGTACACTGATAATTAAATA
>JAPQRN010001147.1:0-13531 GCA_037367275.1 Coranthus polyacanthus | reverse complement strand
ACTTTACATTATCAGTGCAGGAAAACCTTATCTACCCAGTCAAATGAACTCACATTTTGCTATTATTGTAACTTACACTTTCAAGTTCTTTATTTATTTAACTTGCCATGTCAAGTTATGAGGATTTACATTTTAAATGTGTTTCAACTTTGACATTTGAGTTATATTAACTGATTGAACATTGTAAATCTGCTTTATGAATTACAGTTAACAGTTGCAGGGCATATGCTCAGAAATGTTTAATAACCAGTTACACATACATTTTGAGCTTAAATCTTCCTAATAACACAGATGATCAATATAAGATCAACAGTAAAACAATGTCACACATCGTAAGGAATCTCAGAAGTGCCCAGTTCTCATGTCCATTGCCACCAATAGTTCCATTTTTTGAGAAGTTTGCATGCAGTGCCTGTGGCCTGTTGCACTTGCAAAATTTAAAGGGGAATGATCCTATTCTTTCATTCAGGTCATTCAATGTGAAAAACTTTTTAGCAATGAGATCTGAAAGACACATTCAGAGTTCCATAGGTACAATTCCTTCCCGTAAATCATGAAGAAAATCAGGTAGAAACCCTTTTGCAGGGTGAAAGTGAGCAAGTCTTCTTAAAGGACAGTCTCTTTTCAAACCATCAACACATGAGGCATCAGTTGTCTTGAGCACATTAACAGCTTCATCAAATAATTTTGGTGTTCTCAAAGTAAAAGTCTCACTAATGACATCATACTTCTGAATATCTACACGATTAGCCAAACAAAATCTGCAAAATTTCTCCACATTGAAAGACTCTTGGTATCCAGCAAGTGTGAGTGTGCACCCAAGTGTGCACAAAACAGTTCCTTTGACATAAGACCCAAGTCTTATGGTTCAAACTGGGAGAAAAGGTGGCAGAGGGGCCTGAAATACAATTTGAAACATTCAAGTTGCTTTTCAGACTGCTCTACCACCTTTTTTAAAAAAATTCCTAAAAGAAGCAACTAGAGGCAATTCTAGCAACTTTTCTAGAGCTTTGAGACTCTGGCATACAAGCACTTGTTGCTCACACTTTTCTCAATAACCAGCAGGTACATAAAACTCACTCACAGACAGACAAGTCCTCCTCATTTTCAGCAGTCTCTGGTTCTTTCTTTTTTTCAATTGATAACTTGATGGAGCAAGTTGAGTCAACCTGACAACATTTTCAAGTAGCCAAGACAATGAATAAATGTAAATTTACCCTACAAAAACTAGAAAAGCTGAGTTCAAAACATAAAACTTACCAGAGCACGTAGAGTTAAAGAGAAAATGTAGATTGACATAACTAAATGGGGCTGTGATGTTTTACAGTGTATAGAACTTCATTTGGCACTTTAAGATTGTTAATTATCATTTTAATTTGTTTATTTAAGAATTTATTGCCTTTAAGCTGATTTGGATGACCTTGGTTTTGAAAATGAAATTGCACTTTAATATACAGGCCTGGATTTGTTCTTATTTCTGTCGATGCAGATCAGAAATCAAGCGTGGGGTGCGTCCAGCCGCTTGTATCTGGGACCTTGTTCTTTCGGGCATGACCCAAAGCTCATGACCATTGGTGAGAGTAGGAACGTAGATTGACCGGTAAATCAAGAGCCTCGCCTTCCACCTCGCCTTCCAGCTTAGCTCCTTCTTTTGTGTTAATTCTAAATTGATTCTGTGATTTTTACATTTAAATATAAATTATTACAATCTTCAATTTTAAGAAGAAAAATGCTTTTAATCATGATTAATTATAGCAAATTGTGCGATTAATTAGTTAATTGTTTTTAATTGACTGGTTCACTTATCTCTGACATCTGACACACAATGTGAAGATGTGAAACACCTCATCAAAGCCATATTCTATATCAAGGGGATCCACAAAGATCCAATGTAGCGAGTGCCAAACTTTTTTTTTGTCTTCATTTGTTTAAGGATTGTAACTTTACTTATCATATTCATCCATTTCCTCTGCTCTTTATCATGACATGGAAAGTGGTAGAGTGACAACCAAATGTATTTTTTGGACCCAGGACAGAGAGTAATAAACGGAAATGGACCTGGAAACAGTAAATGATGTGATGGTTAAGATTTGACTAATGTAATATTTGCCACACATGCTACATATGATGTCAACATGATATTATCACAGTGTCTCACCTCGTCATCTTTTAGGCAGAGCTGTTGGTGCTCCACTCTACACACACACAGCCTACACAAAGGACGTGGTTAATCAACACCATTTTATGGTTTACCATATAACTTAGCATTCGGTTGCAGGAATTTTAAAGCAACACAGCAGCACAACAACACAAAAGGCTGTGACACCAAACCCACTTAGCCCAGAGTCTTAAATAATTTCCAGTCAAACTAGGCTTTAGTTTTGTATTACAAGTTAGTTAGAAAGGTGAAAAAAGAGTTAAGAAGTGTGGTTGATGTTTTTTGTGGCCCACTGTATTTAAAACTAGTTGTATTTTGTGGTCCATTCTAGATGTGTTAATGCAGTCTGTATTTTCACCACTTGGTATCTTTCAATCCAAACGATAGCAGATGATGTCAATTGCCACACATTACAGATCCACCACTTCAGTTATTACATTTCACAATGAAAGCCCTAAATTTAGACTGTGTGACTGAACTTAGTCACTCAGAGCATTTCACTAAAAGGTAACTTATACAGATTAGTATTCCTAGTGAAATAGCTGTAAGTAACTTTAACATTAATGTAACTTTAATATAGGGGATATGACAGCATGGACAGGATTTCTTTGAATCTGAACATCATTGGAAACATTTGATATAATGTAAATACAAGGAAAAATACAAAAACCAAATCTAAAATATAGGTCTAGTCATTTTTAGATATTTTTTAAATAAATGACAAGCAAAGAAAATAAAGAAGTGTATTTCCATAAACAGGTTAGGAGCTGATATGGGTGGTGACGGAGACAACATGGGGCACATTATGCCTGACTATAATACACAGAGAAGAATAAGTACAGCAGTTGCTGTTTTCAACCAAAACTGTATTTCTGCTTGTTCTGTCTTCAGACTATACAAAGTGGACAGTTTCCCTTTACAGGGAAATTTACTGGACAAACATAAAACACTTCAGACCTAGCCACCAGCTGCCTGTTGCATCATCATTTTACCATGATCTCATTGTTATAAATGGCTGTGATGTGTTTTGAAATGAGAATAAGGGATAATTTGGTCTCATCAGTCCACACCACAAGCAACGTAAAAACCGTTTTGAGAAATTCAGTTATATCAAATGTTGCCATTTCTATAAACATTTTCTGATGTGATACGTATGTTGAGTGAGTCTTTGTGTTGTGCTGTGAGTTGGTCGTTTGTTGACCTTAGCAGACTCCATTTGTAAGCTAGTGTTGCACATTGTGGAGGAGAGGCACTGAAGAACTCAGGAGCAAGCACACAGATTTCACATTTATAAAGAGTTGGTTTCAAACAATCTGAACTGAATTTGAACCTGAAGTCATCATTAAGTCCATTTCGAGTCTTGTGTTGAGTGTATATACAGTATATCCAAAACATTTCTCTCCAGTTTCTTCAACACATGTCCTCTTCTAGTGGACATCATGACCTTCTCAATCCCATAGAATTTGTAGTTAGAGGGTGAACTGTGGTTTGCTTCAGCATAATCTTTTGCAATTGTGTAGTCCAAATTGCCAGTATGAATTGCAGTTTTGTGTTCTGATATTCATTGTTTAACCCTCAGGAGTCTGAGCCTATTTTGGCTGATTTAGTCTTTCAATTTGGACCAAGAGGAGAGAGCTGCTGAAGGAAAGGATGTTTTTCAAATTCTGGCATTTTTTCACCTGATTTGGGCTCCTACAGCTTTAAGCTCTTTGTATATAGAACTCTTTTAGCTAATTATAAGATCATTGACAGGCCTTAACTAATGATGCTTACAAGATGTGTGGCATAGTTATGGGCATAGCGATGACTTCATTCATCAAGTGCAGAGGAGTGGTGGTTTGAACAGTTTGTTTAGAAACAACAAGCAAGAAACACTACATATGATACATTTAACCAAAAAGCCAGGTATAAAAAAATCTAACATGCTGTTCTCTTTTCATTTGCAAAACCACTACCTTGGTCAGGAGAAGGCAGAATTAACATATTATGCATGTTGTATGCCACCCACAAAAGCAGGAAAAGCAGAGGTGGTAATGATAAAATCAACAATGGCTCTCTTCCATTTAATTGCACAGGAGGCCATTCCAGTGAACCATCATGAACATTTCCAAGGCCTTAAACTGATTCACCTAAATGGGATGCAGCCATTTAAAATGATATCAGCTACATCTGTGTGATTTCTGCCTTAATGAGTCAAAATGTAAAAAAGGTTTATTATGTCAGATATCATAACTAACAGTATAGTATTTCTCTCAGGAAATACTATACTATAGTAGATAAATATTCAAGTTTGAGGAAGACCCTAAGGGCCAGATACTCAAAAGGACTACATGGCTTTTGCTTGTGCAAAACCAGTGAAAAAATATAGTGTGTAGTTCACAAAGCACCTACAACCTGTGCTGCCAAGCAGATAGCGTCAAGGTTGTGCCTGTGTCATCTACATGGATGTAAATTAGGGAATATTCATACATTTGGCAAAGATAAATCTTGATGCAAAAACAGTCTATTTCACAAAAGATCTAATTGCCACATGCAGTTCAGCTGGTTAAATTAACACCAGCAGAAAGCTGCAGAAAACTGCAGTAGAAAAACTAACAATAAAAAACTGATGAACATCGGACTGCATTATTACAAACACTTTATTACACACACAATATTACACTCAGGTACAAAACTTTCTGGGCATGTTTGTGCCAGCATATCAGTAGCACAAAATCTTTTGTGGAGATATCCTTAAAATGGAGCAGATTGTGTGGGCAAATGCAGCACAATTCCTGCCGCAATTAGCGTGCACAAACTATGCTTTGTGGATTTGGCCCTAAGTATTTATAGAATCACTGAATATTTTACATAGCTGTCTACGTTGATGACTGGAATGAAATTAGACCAGGGACAGATTAATTTTAAAAATTTCAAAGAAATGATTACTTATTAAGCATGCCTCTGGAAGTGTTGTTTAAAACATGACATTTGTATCTGAAAAATAGTTCATGCATTATATTCACCCTGTATGTCTTCACCAGTTATTGCATCTACAGTGTTACTTGTGCTGTTTGGAAAGCATGTGTTTTATATGTTACTGTCTGTATGTGTGTGAAAACCCGGGATCTATAGATGTATTATGCATCTGTTTAGACTTACACTGTGTGTGTATGTGTCTGTGCTGTTTAGTATGTGTGTTTTGCTGTTGTTGTTGTTGTTGATGTTTTCATCTCAGGGAAGACTTCAGGCTTACTACCAATTAGAGTTAGTGATCAAATGTTTTGCATGACAGGTAAAGCTCTGCAGCCTGGCTTCTTATTTTAGCGTGCTAACAGAATACTGTGTGGAGGAAAGGCAGCATTAGAAATCAATGGGCAGCCTTTATGTGTAATGTGTAATAAAGCACTTTCTTTACAGAGATGGAACTAAAGAGGAATCATGCTGCCAGTGTGAATGGGTGTGGAGGCCCAGAGAGTGATTAGAGAAATACAGATGAGAGTGGAGGAGGCTACTGTAGACTGTTGGCAGATAAGTGGAAGGCTTTAAATTAACAGCAACTGCAAAACACGTAAGTGATGAAATCCTCAGTGAGACATTCCATGTTTGTATTGTCACACTTGGTTCAACATGTCTGTGTTTTGATTAGAGGCTGCCCTCACAACTCAACATTTATTGATGGAGATCTCACAAAGTGTTTTGCCATATTAACCAGGAGTTTGATGAATAAATACAGTGGAAACCGTTTACAGCGATCTCATCTGTCCAGGTCAAATCAATTAATTAGTTATCTGTCTGGAGGTCTAACACTCAGTTTTATAGTGATAATGGGGTTTATACACCTTAAGCTGTTGGTAAATACAGACAGATGCAGATAGATATTCTATACTCTACCTGTTACATTACACGTCTATGTTTCTGTAGCTGAAATAAGCGTGAAATACCCGTTATCTCCACTCTGAATAACAGGTGTCACAGGGGTTTTCCCTCATAGTGGCTTGTAGTTATGGTTCAAAGGCTATGACATGACCACAGCATTAGCTTAGACTGTTTCTTCTTGCAGCACAAACTTCACTTATGAAAACACCCAAAATGAACACCATAAGCGCACTATTTGATCACTCTCAGTGAATTATTTAAACATCATTTGTATAGGAATGATTCTGTCCCAAGCTTTTTGATCCATTTAAATGATTGCTCACTATAACTGTGATCATTACAAGCATTATAAGGGCTCATCATTGCTATATTCTTGGGATATACAGTTGGTGTTAAAGGATTAATGCAACTAATGTTTATTTTCATTGTCGATTAATCTGTTGATTGGTCTATAAAATCTCAGAATCTGGTGAAAAAGTGTTTCCCATATGCAAGATAACGTCCTCAAATGCCTTGTTTTGTCCACAATCAAAAGATATTTAGTTGACTGCCACAGAGGATTTTGACTGATTTAAAAAAAAAATCAGATTATCATTATCAAAATTGCTAATAACAAAATGCTCAGCTGATCCACAACGTTACTGCTGTTACCATAGCAGTTGTTTTGTTTTATAGACCAGAGGGTAATCCACCAAAGGTGCAGTATGGAAGATTCCCTTGTGCTCATGTACTTACGCGTAGTTTGCTTTGGAGTCAGTTTGGTGCTGGTAGCCCTCACTTGTTGACATTAGCTAACTCCATTACTTCACTAATGTAGTTGCCTACATCCATAATAACAGCCACAATTAACTGATTTGTCTAGTTTGTTATTTGTTCAATTTCACTGGGTATGAGCCAAGAGCTGCTATTTTACCTTCACATTAGAGGAAGTGGCTTTGTAACATACGGCTGTAGTCGATGAGAAGGAGCAGCAAAAGTTTCTCGTGGTTCAGACTCTGAAGCCTCCATGTTTTTATTTTAAAGCCCTCGTAACCCTTGACTGATGCAAACTTAATGCAAACTATTGTATGCAGCCTGATAGAGAGTCATTTGACTTTTAGAATATATTTGTCATCAATAAACAATTTTTTTTCCAAACTTCCACTGTTGAGGTACCTGACTTTCGGTCAGTTAGGAGTGAGGTCTGGAGATGCAGTATATTCTCTTTCTACCAGCCTCGGTCTTAAGGCTTTGTTTACTCACGCTAGATGTGATGATGAGACTTGGTGAGAATTGTTCGTTGATAGCACCAGAGACGACAGGCACACTGGAGAAACACTTCATGCTGATGCATCAATACAAATCAGTGAAATTTACAACAGCAAGAGCAATTGAAGAATGAGCTCACATGTGTCAACCATAGACTGTAAATAAAAATAGACACTGTGGTAGCTCTCTGAAAGTGAAACCATAACATGTTGCGCTCCCTCTGGTGGCTGCAGTATGGCTCATAAATCCCACCCCTCCATGTTATTCTGTGGGACTTTAGCCAAACTAAAAACTCCAAATCAAATTGTATCACACAAGCAACATGGCAGCTCCTGTGACTGCTGGGTTTTGGCAGTGATGGTGTCATTGTGGCCATCTTTATATACAGTCCTTGAATTAGGACAATGAAAATGAGAACTACCTCCTAAACTTGCATTTTTCATAAGACAACAAGAACAATTGCAGGTGAGTTATACTTCATGCATGGATCCTGTGAGTAATAATCCTATAATTGGAATAGTGCAGACATTCCACTGATAATAAATTGCATTGTCTGTATTGTTATACTTAGTAACTGACCTCAGTTCTATTAATTCTGCTGATAAAATATAGTCTGGAACATTCTCTCTAATCCTTACATCTGGTTTAAAAAAATACTGTGGCAAGTGAAAATTGAGGGTGGCTTGTACTGTAAAATCCATTAGCCTGGTTCAGATGATGTGCCAAAAAGTTAATTTTGAACTCGCTCTATGTGTGTGTGTGTGTTGTTGCCCCTGAGCTCCTCCTCCACAGGTCCGTGTGGATTGGTCAGCCCCCCCTGTGTGAGCTCTCGCACTGTGTCAGTAAAATGAGTCCAGATCTGCGGTGACCTCTGGGTCATCCATCGCTCTGTTCGTCTGCCGCTCAATCAGTCTGTGCTGCAGGATGGAGGGATGAAACCCAGCAGGTCCTCAGCACCCCCCCTCAGCTCCCATCACACTCTTTTTACAAGAACCACAATCACTTCCATTGTTTCCTCACCTCGTTCTCTCTTTGTCTCTCCTCGTATGCTCTGCTTGTATTAAGCCTCTCCTTGCTCCACATTTATCTCTCTCTCACTGTCGCACTTTGCACACAGTCGGCTGGAACTTTTGTAGAAAGTGAAGTACAGTTGTGCACAGAGGTGAGAAGAAATAAATACTAAGTTACTATGTACTTCAGTAGAGTTTTCAGGTTTACTTAAGTTTTTATTATTCTGACAACTTTATACATTTACTTCCTACATTTTAACACAAATATCTGCTCTTCCTACTCCTTACATTTTCAAAACAGGCTAATTACTTTCGTTTTAATGTATTTGAGGGGAATTATCCATTATTTTTATTTTGCATTTGTACAAACTAAAATGATGGGCAATAACACATAGAAAAGATGATCCCTTGGTGTATCACACATGACAAACGTAACAACACAAAAATGATGTAACATGATGAAAACAACGCAAGACGAGACAAAAAGCAAATAAGAGATGCAACAAAACAGCAAAAACATAAAAGACGTAACATGATGAAAATAACATAAAAGATGCAACAAGATGAAAATACACCCCTATGATTTTGTGATTTAGTAATGATTCTGTTACCCTGCACCTTTAAGGCTTTGAGGCAAGCAGGGTATTGTAATCACAAGCATCAGTCTTTGTGTGTTGCAGTAAAACTCACCAATCGATACATCAATCTTCATGAAAGTTGGTCTATATATTGACTATGTGAGTATCTGGAACCCATGTATGAGGTACAAGGTATGTTGTTAATACAAAAAACACTTCCTGTGACCCTTCCAAATTAACAGCCTTCTAGTGTTTAAGTGGACAGAACTCCATAATTTCTTAACTAGGCAATAAGTCTTAAAAATGCCATCATATGCCTGAATTTCTGGCAGTTTGAATGTGTGCTGTTACTTCTACGAATACACGTCAGACAAACAGTTTAACTTTGTGTTTATTGGGGAAGTCTTTTAAAACATTGGTAACTTGTGTATTTGTGTTCAGATGTCTTTTCTGACTATAAATACCTGGAACACACTGGTTACCTCAACCATGTGTGGTGGCTGTTGTTCATGTCGATTTTTATTTCAGTGCCCATATTAACAGCTCGTGTGAGGTGGCTAAAGCCTTGCTCCAGTGCTGCCAGTCATACTTTATACAGTAATGTATAGTAAGTATGTAATTTCATCATAAATGTAGATTAAATTCATCATAAATTTGGTAATGAATTCAAACAATCACGTGATTTTCAATCACCAATGGAGCAACAGACAGAGAAAGACAAAGAGAATAATGTTTCACCTTCTCTTGCTGACATTGAAAACTGATTGGAGTGAAGTTAAAAGTTCCTTATTTTCAGTCTATTGTTTTAGATTTGATTTTAAGGTAAACAGGTTTAATAGTCTTCACATTCTATATATATTTTCATGAGGTTTGGTTCCCTTTACACACAAACAGCCACTAGAAATGTCTTTCAAGAGGCTTCTTTTTACTTTTTATACATTTCAAAGCATGTATTTTATCACTTTTATTGCAGTAAAGAAGTTGAATCAATACTTCTACTTTTACCACAGTCTGTTTTTATACTAAAATCTGTGCTTCTACTGGAGTAAAGAATGTGTGAATGTTTGCCACCTCTGGTTATATTCAGCGACAGAGTTCCCACTCAACTTTCAGCTGAGCATGTCAAGTGGGACAGAGGTGTGTGAGGTGTATTAGTCTGTGTGTGTGTTTGTGTGTGTTGCTGCACAGAGGGGCTTTTGGGTGGGCCAGGGGTCAGTGTGCATGTCCTTTCACATGCTGTATTTGGTCACTGCTCCTGTCATTCAGCTGTCAGTGCTGGAGATTAATAAGTGACATGCCCAGCGCAGCTCAAAAAATGTATGTCTGCCGTCTGAGTCACGCTGAAATGTGCATGTGTTTGTGTGTCGCTGAAAAGCAGAACCGTGTGTGTGTGTATGCTGAGTGTGTGTGTGTGTGTCAGGGCACTGCTCAGCCTGGCCTTGCCTCAATGCGACTTAAACGCAGCCATGCAGAACCAGCTGACAGCTCCCTCTCCTCCACCTCCGCCTCCACCTCCTCCTCCTCTTCCTCCCATCCCTTACATGGTTACACCAGTATCCTAGTGTATGTGTGTGTGTCCATTTAGTTAGTATTTCTTTAAAACAAAAGAAAAAAACAACTGCACAAATATTACTTTTACCTCAACCCTGTAAGACTTACTGACTGTAAATATCTCCTCTGCAATGTCTCCAAGAAATTATGTTCATACATAACTAAAACACAGCTCCAGGTACATTTTGTTAGAGACAGTGCTGCCCACTTTACATTTTATTTCATCATAAATAATTAAATTGAAACTGGTAAAAGTGTTGATTCTGAACGGAAGTGTGAATTGTTATTTTGACTGTTTTCTGTCAAGATAACCACTAAGTCACTTTACTCCATTTATTTGCATTACTGTTATTACTGCTTATTATCAAGTTTGGACACTTACACCACTCAGAGAAAAATAGTAAGGTTTGGATTTAATAATTTAGACATGAAAAAACTGTCTCACAGAATATTTTGGTCAGTCAGTCCAAAACATGCTGGCCTGCTTGCATTGTTCAGATCAATCAGGTCATTCAGTTTAAAAGAGTGGACTTGTATGATACATGACACAGACTCCATGGTATCAGTCTCTTATGTCCAACATCGTCAAGGTGGCATCTGCCTCCTGTGTGGCCAGAAAAGAAACTCACTCTCACAGGTGCTTAATGAAGTCAGAGTCAACACCATCTAATGAGACATTAGTGTCACCCTGCTTCCTGACTAAACCATGCCTACTTTTATAAACACTACCATAACAGCAGCATTTAAGAACCCTTTATTGACTATTTTTTCAAAAAAAGAAAAAAAGCACATTGTTGAGCACATTTAAACTCCTTTAAAGTTGATGTAGTTTGTGTCGGTATGTATCAATGAGAAATGGTCAGTTTTTGATATGAGCTGACTGCATTTCTAAGCTAACAGTAGCTAGTGCTCTACCCAGTTGCAGCTGTAGACAAGTAGAAGAGAAAAAATGAAAAATTCAGGAACAAGCTGAAGATTTTCACATAAAATCCTAGCAGAGTTCTGTACATAGAATCAGCATATTGTGGCTGCTAATGGACATAGACAATAGAGACTGTTGTTAGATTAGTAATGGAGTTGGCTAACATAAAAAAATCGACCAACTCCCAGCAAAACGGTGTGCAAAAAATGACTTCACCCTTTGTAAGAGATGGGTATTTGTACCGGTCATTGAAATGTACCTCGACAAGAGGGCACCTCAGTCTATTGACAGTTGAAATTACTAAAGCCTAAAGCTTTTAAAATGAAGGGGAAAAAAGCACAAGTGACTTTGTAACATGCATGGCTATGGTCGATGAGAAGGAGCATTAAAAGTTGCTCCTGGTCAGACTTCAAAGCCTCCATGTTTTTATTTTATAGTCCTCATAGGTGCATAACCCTCAACTACAATACTAATGCAAACTTAATGTAAAATACTATATGAAGCGCCCTGCGATGAACTGGCGACCTGTCCAGGGTGTACCCCGCCTTCGCCCAATGTCGGCTGGGATCGGCTCCAGCCCTTCCGCAACCCTCCAGAGGAGGATTAAGCGGTTACAGATAATGACTGACTGACTGACTATATGAAGCCTTAAAGAGAGCAATGTACTCTTGCTTTTTTAATGGCAGTCAGTATGCATTTGATCCAATTCTAGACATTTCACTGCTAATTAATTAGATGCATACTGACTGCAAAATGGCACACAAGGGAGTGGCACACATTGGAGTTGTTATGTAGTTATTATCAATATGTTTATAACTTACAGTTGCTACATTTAGGTTCTGGTTAGGTGTTATGATTTGGAACAACAACGATTCTGTGATGTATATATTCATCATAGTTATAACAACAGCTACTTGTCTAAGGTCAGGGCATCATACAGCTGTGACTGGCATAAATCCAGTGCACTGTGTATGTCTTCTCCCAGTTGTCAGAGTTTACACAGCCAGTCGAGGCCCTTGTCAGGGAAACATAAAATCAGATTTGAAGGCTACATGCAGTCTAGACACAGAGGACAGTCTCACACATGAATTAGTTGAATGTTAACACATCCCAAGGTTTCCTGAAATGCACACAACTGACATGCTGAATGCAAAGAACGTCATATGGTACATTATCATATTCAGAGACTGTCATACCATGAAAAATGAGCCCTTTGTTTATGCGAGCAGTTTGTTATGACCACAGTTATAATTTGCTCTTACGTGACATCAGTCATTTCAGAAAATTCCCCAAAGTGAAGTATATTTAAATTTATTTTGAGGCTGGTCAGGACACGATAATTTTAATAATATCCTGTCGTGTGTGGTGTGCCATTATTTTCAAATCTCATATGTACATGTTTGAGATTAGAGAGAAGATTATGTGTGAAGATTTATCCTCATGTAACTAAAATCAGTTAGGGTTGTCTAGGGTGAGCCAGGCTTAAAAGTGATTTTTAATGTTGTCTTGGTGTGGACATTAAGGCCTTAACCTGAATTTGTGAAGTGCCTTTAGTTAATCATGTATAATGATTGGCACTTTATAAATAAAACTGAATTGAATTGCATTGAATTAAGTAGGGAAATTATCATATCAGATGCTCAGCCTAACAGGAATGGAAAAAGCATAGTGAATGGAAAAAAAAACAGGTTTATTATCTAATTCATAATTGTGAATCAAAAACCATGAGCAGTAAAAATAAAGGTCCATGAGTTTATACATAGACAAGACAAATGGAACTAGGAAAAGCAGCTGCATCCATGTGATCATTTCTGCTATATTTAATGTGTCAAATCTCTTTTCGCTGCTTTCTCTTGTCTTTCTGTCCTTTGCTTTCAGTCCACAGTTTTGCTTCCTTATTCTTGCTGCTGACTGTGTTTTGATGTGGGGTTGTGCTACCAAGTGACTGAAACATAATAAAAAATTAATCATCACTTTGAGACAGAGACTGTAAATATCAGAATTGGATCATTTGATTAATAATCATAATAAGTCATAATAATAATAATAAAAAAAAAACATTCTAAAGTTTTTGAACTTTGAATACAAGCCCCGAGACTATCATCCATCCATCATCTCCCGCTTATCCGGGACCGGGTCACGGGGGCAGCAGTCTAAGCAGGGAAGCCCAGGCTTCCCTCTCCCCAGACACCTCCTCCAGCTCTTC
>JAPQRN010001146.1:0-13541 GCA_037367275.1 Coranthus polyacanthus | reverse complement strand
GAAGCCGGAGTACCCGGAGAGAACCCACGCAGACACGGGGAGAACATGCAAACTCCACACAGAGAGGCCCCAGCCGGGCGGTGTTGGATTCGAACCCAGGACCTTTATTCATGAACAGATAAAATCAAAATACAATGATGAAGATATAAAGGAGATATGAGAAATGGGACACCCTGAAAAGCTATCTTTTTGAGATTGAAGGAGGGGGCACAGACACTAAGTAAATAACATCATCCATCCATCCATCCATCCATCCATTATCTACCGCTTATCCAGGGCCGGGTCGCGGGGGCAGCAGTTTAAGCAGGGAGGTCTAGACTTCCCTCACCCCAGACATCCCCTCAAGCTCTTCCGGTGGGAACCCAAGGTGTTCCCAGGCAGCCGAGAGACATAGTCCCTCCATCGTGTCCTGGGTCTACCACGAGGCCTCCTCACGGTGGGCCATACCCGGAACACCTCCTGAGGGAGACGTCCCAAAAGCATCCGGAACAGATGTCCAAGCCAACCCAGCTGGTTCCTCTCGATGTGGAGAAGTTGCTCTACTCCGAGTTTCTCCCTGGTGACTGAGCTCCTCACCCGATCTCGCAGCCACCCTGCAGAGGAAGCTCATTTTGGCCGCTTGTATCAGGGATCTCGTTCTTTCGGTCATGACCCAAAGCTCATGACCATAGGTGAGAGTAGGAACGTAGATTGACCAGTAAATCGAGAGCCTCGTCTTCCGGCTTAGCTCCCTCTTTACCACGACGGACCGATACAGCGACCGCATGACTGCAGACACTGCACCGATCTGCCTGTCAATCTCCTGTTCCGTCCTCCCCTCACTCGTGAACAAGACCCCGAGATACTTAAACTCCACTTGAGGCAGGACCTCCCCAAGCAAGCCACCTTTTTCCGGTCGAGAACCATGGACTCGGATTTGGAGGTGCTAATCCTCATCCCTGCCACTTCACACTTGGCTGCATACTGTCCCGGTGCACGCTGAAGGTCCAGGTTCAGTGAAGCCATCAGGACCACATCATCTGCAAAAAGCAGAGACGTGATCCTGTGGTCCCCAAACTGGACCCCCTCCGGCCCCTGTCTGCGCCTAGAAATTCTGTCCATAAAAGTTATGAAAAGAACTGGTGACAAAGGGCAGCCCTGCTGGAGTCCAACGTGCACCAGGAACAGGTCTGACTTACTGCCGGCAATACAAACCAGACTCCTGCTCTGGTTGTACAACATCAAAATATACAATTACACATCTCATCTAGGTTTGAAGAATAGCAAAGCATTTTCAACCCACAAGGCAATACTATGGCAACCAAAATCCTAAACTTAAGGTAAGGACTATCCTAAAATAAACTTAAAACCTATACCTAACCTAACTAAATCTTTAAATTACTAAATGATCCAGAGATATTTTAATTCATCAGTCGAACCATTAGTTAAATAAGTAAGATACAATACACACATATGATAAATGGAAATAAAAGTCAATTTTACATGAATTTAAAGCAAAAAGTTGTTGAGAGTTGCAGAGGTATTGATGGGGGTAGTTAAATGCCTCACAGTGACTGTTTCTATAGTTTTGACCCATGAGAGCCTTTTCAAGAAAAGCAGCGGCCCATCTGTAAACCATCTTCCCTCTCTTGTCTTCACCGGGTCACTGGCACAGAGTTCATATCCAAGAAAACATTTCAAGAGGGAACAGGCTTTTCTCAGATTGGCTTGCAGTAGGTCACAATAGTGAGAAATGTTGGAAATGCAGTAAACAACAGGAAACAGAAGCTTTATTAACTTTTTGTAACAATAACAATGAAAATGAATGTGAAAGTATGACATCCAGTATCTCTCGAAAGCTCTGTTAAATTCTCTTGAATAGTACTCCATGTTAAACTCATTAAGACATCGCCAAAACCTGGGAAGAACCGCCGCGTGTGTGGTTATTCTTGGGTGGATGTGGGGGTTTATAGACACAAATACAGTGCGGATAGTTGCTGATTATATCCATGATCACTTTCAGGACAGTTGCCAGTTGATGGAGGGGAGGGGTAAACTCACGTTTGGGATTAAAGAGTTTTGAGCGTGTGTGCGCTCTGTGCAACAGCAGCAGCAGTTCTTTCAACAGCAACTTTCCTCCAGAATGACTAAATATAAGCCCTGGCTAGTGTGCTGCTTTATTTTTGCAGGTTTCATTTGCGCCGTTGCTCTCGTCTATCTCTGCGTCGTTTCGTCTATGGACAAAGGATGTCCCAACGGCAGCTACAGGCGTGCGGCTGTTTCTGCAGACTCACAACTTTGTTCCGAGATTGGCAGGTAAGTCGTTTTCTGACGTTGAGATCAGCGATGAAAGCCTGATGTAACGTACTATAGTCTATATAAAACCATAACACTAATCGTTTTAATATGTGAAAACAGAATACAGCTTATAGTTTATATCAAATTTAAGCGCTCAAACCTCAGTAGACCGTTTGGCCAAACTCCCCTGTGGGCGAGATAAAAGCTGAACTGTACATGGCTATAAGCAGTTTAAGAGATTTGATCGTCCCTGTCTGAAGAATAGAGATAATGCCTACACCGCATGCCACAATCAGATTAAGTAATCTATAATATGGGGCATTCATACCCTCCTGTAATAGTCATTTTTTGCGTTTTCTGGTACAAAACCACTTACGTTTTTCAGTTAACCTTGATGTGAACTCCATCTGTCATCATAGTTTTTTTTACAAATACAGAAAGGTGAGCCTTTTTGCTGACATATGCATGTACCTCATCCGGCTTTTGCTTGAGTATCAGAACTCTTTCTTGTTTTCTGCCAGGATTTGTCAGGGGTCCATTTCCCAGTGTAACGCAAAGTCATGACAGATTAGCGACATGTGACAAACTGAAGCACCAGAACTTTTAAGAACTTTGATTTATAAACTAAATGACCTGATCCTGTGAATTTCTCTGTGTAGGAGTAATAAAACACCCGAGGAGGGAAGGGAAATGCTAAAAAAAGAAACCATTAACAGTATGTGTAGCTTTTGCCAGTCATTATGCTACCCAGTGGTTACCATTTACTATAAATAGTTAAAGCAGAAAACTGAATCCATGTTATGCAACAATATTTAACCTTAATGGAAACACTGAGTCTTACATAACTATAATGCTACAATGTTAAATGCAACTGTAATTCAATTATAATTAAAATGTTAAATCAAAATTAGACTTTTTTTGCATTTTTGCTGTTTAAATGATGCAATATTTTGCAAAGAAGCAACATGTTGAACCACACTGCCACATCTCATCTTGAATCAGGTCTTATCTTCAATAAAGCAATATTTTTTTTCCTATATGGTACTTTGCACAAGTTAAGACATAATTGTCCCAGAGGGAAATTTAACTTGGACCACAATGCAGCTTATTGCATAGTACCAAATAATTCAACAGTAACTAATAGGGCTGCACAATTAATCAAATTGCAAACATATAAAATGAAAGTCATATATTTTAAAGTTTTTGTATTTTTTTGTGCTAGTTTAAGTTTGTATGTTTTGAGTTGGAAAAAGACACATCTCTGAATGAGTTGCATTTTCAGCAATGAGCGCATTTTCCTTGATAAGCAATGTGACTTTTTCACTAAATTTTGCCACCTTGGCACTAACAACACACATCTTAGGCTACATTCACACTGCCAGCCTTAATGCCATCCTCAATTCAGATTTATTGCTCATATCTGATTTTGTTGTTTGGTTGTTCACATTATTTTTTTTAAAATGTGGTCAGTATCAGATTCCAGTCCTGAACTGAGTGACATCAACAAAAGCAGTAGTGTTAGAACTAAAGATAATTTCCTTCACTAAAACTACTAATAGCGCACTTAAAAACACTCGACTACAAGTAAAGGTTTTGGATTCATACTACTGCTACATTAGTGCATCTTACTGCTGTACATGTTTAAAATTGAGCTAATTTGAACTACTTTACTTACTTTACTTTACTTTACATTACCCCCCTCCAATTCAGAGTTGTGATAAATCTCACTCTATATTTGCATGAATTCTGATCTGTTTGTAATTTAGGACCAGATATGGAAGTGGCCAATATTAGAATGGAAAAGATCAGATTCCATTGGATGCTGCTGTTCACACTGAAAAAACAGATCTAAGTCACAAATGAGTGAAAATATCAGATTTGGGCCACTTTTGCTGCAGTCTGAAAAGTCAGATCTCAATGCAAGTGACTTTTACATCACTCTAAATTGAGATTCATCACAACTCTGCAATAGAGGGACTCAAATACTGTTAAGAAGCTCAAATGAGCTCAACCTCAAAAATGTATGACAGTAAAATGCAACACATACATATGCAACAATAAAATTAATCCAAAACATTGACAGGGACCATTTTACTGCACAGTGACTATTTGATAATACTATTCTTACTTATTTTGACTTAAAAGTAAGATGTGGAATGCACAACTTTTACTTGTAGTTAAGTATTTTCACAGTATAAGGTTTGTACTTTTACTGAAGGAAACAATCTGAACACTTAGAACTCCACTGCTTTTGTGCCTGCGGGTCAGTTCAGGACTCTGACCAATTCACACTGGAATCCTACATTGGATGCATTTAAAAATAATGTGAACAACCAAACAAAAAAAATCTGATCTTTGCAATAAATATGAATTGAGCGCTAAGGCTGTCAGTGTGAACGTAGCCTTAGTCACAGTGGCAGGCTGCTTTTCACACACACAAAATTCTCAACACTGTTTTATGTTGTTGCTCAGTGAACACTTCTGAACCTGTGCCAACCTTTCAGATAAAAGCTCCATTCAAATCTTCCAGAAGTGTTCCAGACTTAAATGTACACAATCTGTTGACACTATAAGTATGTTGTATAGACATGAACCAAGCAAAAAAATACAAAATAGTACTGTAGTAGTCATATACTTTCATACTTTCATCCTAAAACACTCTACAGTGATATCATTCAGCTGTTATGCATGGAGCAAGTAAGTAGTCAAGCACTGAGTAGTCATAATCATTAGCTGACAGTGTGTTCTATTTACTGGATATGATCCCATTAAAAAAAGTGAATAACTACTGTGTTCCAGAAACATGCTCCAGCAGGGGGGGTCAGCAGTAGATGGCGCCATTGCAGCTCTTCTGTGTACATCTGTGGTCAATCCTCAGAGTATGGGGATTGGAGGAGGGTCTATAATTACAATAAGAGATAAAACAGGTAGGTATGTTCGATTTGTTTGTGTGGCATGCTTTTTAGGTTAAGGTTGGAAATTGATTTTTGGTTAAATAAACTGATTACTCTCATTTCTTCTCAGGTAAAGTGAAAGTCTACAACTTCAGGGAGACCATCCCACAATCATTTAAGATTAACCTGTTAAATGATTGTCCCACCACATTTGGATTTACCTCAGGTACAGAAGGCAGACTGCTGATTTATATGTGGTATCAGATAGTGCTCACTTTTGTAACACTTTATTTGGATACTTTACAGAGTATTTCTAACATTTAAACTAGTATAAAAAATGTAATCCACTTAAAATGTTGAATAATAAAAAAGATATGATACAAATGTCCAAAATATAATCCAAAATATCCAAAAATCATCCAATACTTGCAAAGACAGTTTATCTCAAAAGTCTGTATAATATATGGATAATATTTGTCATAATTCATGCATGAAACAGTGAAAAGGTCAATAATATTCCACATTATCTATATAGGATATTTAACAATTTGACTACAAACAAAACAAAACAGTTGAATTGTTGAATGTCAACTAAAGAGCTGTTGAAGTTTTAGAAATGCTGCTGTCTGTACTAACTCTCTGTATGTAGGTAGGCTATCCAAATAAAATGTTAACAAATTTTCTCTAATTCACCTGTACTGTTCACTGCGTGTTGTAGGCAGCCAGTGGATTGGTGTTCCTGGGGAGCTGCGAGGCTATGAGGCCATTTATAAACAGTATGGGAGGCTTCCCTGGTCCAAGCTGTTTGAACCCACAATCAAACTGGCAAAAGATGGCATCCCTGTGCCATCCTTTCTGGAAAGATTCCTTCAGGAACCTTTAATTAAAAACAGAGTGGAAAGTTCATCACTCTGGTACAGTATCTGTACAGTATCTAAACACTTTCATAAATACTATTGTTAGTCAAGATGTTAATTCAACATTATTCAACATTATCAGTCACTACATTTCAAAAGAGTGGATTTTTTCTGTTAAAGACAGGTCACCAATATCATTTTATTCTGTGTGCTGTATTATGTTCTTTATTTCCACCTTTTAACATGGTGTTCTCCATTGACAATGTTTTCTAGTGAAGTTTTGTGCAACAAGAACAAGACTATTCTGAACAAAGGAGACACACTAAAGTTTACTAAACTTGCTGAAACAATGGAAACTATCGCAGAGCAAGGGGCAGATGCCTTCTACACTGGCAAGATAGGACATGACTTAATCCAAGATATAAAAGCTGCAGGTAGGCAAAGTTTCAGGGGTGTACTGTATATTCTTAAATGGACAGAAAAAGAAAATGTTGAAAACTTGTAATTAAGGAAAATCATTATTATTATCTATGCATAGATGATTTATATTTTATTATTAATTATTACATTTCTGTAATAGGTGGGACGTTGAAAATGGAGGATCTGAAGTCCTACAAGGTGCAGGTAGAAGATGCATGGACAGTTCCACTGGGAAATACTCAGATGTACATCCCCCCACCACCTGCTGGGGGCGCACTGCTTGCCTTCATTCTCAAACTGATGGAAGGTTTATTGTACTGTATTTTAATTAGAAAAAAGCCAAAATATAGAATACTTCTGCTCAAAATAGTTTTAAAATTGTTCTCTTCAACTGCAGGATTTGCTTTGACACCAAACTCTTTGGATGGTGACCAGAAGGTTCAGATGTACCATCATTATATAGAGGCAGCTAAATTTGCTAATGGGCAGAAGAGGACTATTTGTGATCCAATCTTTAATAAGGGGAAGGTAGGGGACTGAAGTTTTTCTTTTCAAATAAAGAATATAGTACAGACAAGAAGTCTTAAGGCATCTAAAACACTTATTGTATAACAGGTGTTATGTAAAAAATAGACAGAATTAGAGGAACAGACCAAAAATATATGTAGTGACAGTGCTGCAATATAACTACTGAACCACTAAAGTACTGTATTTATGTACAAACCTGAGGTACTTTAGTATTTCCATTGTATGATAATTTATACTTCTACTACACATCTCAGGGCAAATATTGTACTTTTTACTCATCTCCATTTGACTGACAGCTTTTGTTCCTTTTTGTATTATGGACTTTCATCCTCTTCCTGTGAAAACCACATATCTCCAAATGTGTTGATTTTCAATGTTTGTGATAAACAGAAGGATTAAGTGTTCATTCACGGGTTGAGAAAATGCACCTCCTTTTTAAATTAAATAAACTCTAAAAACCCCTTGGATTCAGAGGAAAATGCATTGTCACAAATCTGAAAACAGCTTTTCTAAGCTCATGAAAAATTGACTTTTTAGACATATGTGGTTCTCACAGGACAAAAAAGTTACAAACCTATAATCTTATAGAATATGATGCATTGCTATAGATTAAACTACCAACAGTATATAAAGTAGTTCAAATGAGCTCAACCTTAAACATCTACAGCAGTAAAATGTAACATACACATGAATGCAGCCATATTATGCATAAAAATATCATATATAATAGTAAAGTACTGCACAATGACTTTTACTTTTCATACTTTAAGTACATTATCCTGATAATACTTGCATACTTTTATTCAAGTAAGGTTTTGAATGCAGAATTTTTACCTGTAGTGGAGTATTTTCACAGTGTGGCATTAGTACTTTTACTGAAGTAAACAATCTAAATACTTCTTCCACCACTGTATAGTTACATCCTACTCAATATACAATTGCTCACTGATCATGACATTTTTCTTCCAGAGTGCAGCTCATTTGACTGATTCATACTTCATTAAGCACATCAGAGAGATGATATCTTCAAATTGCACCCATGACAACTCCTACTACTTCAATGTCAAGCCTTCCTCTGACCATATTGGGACGACACATGTTTCTGTCCTGGATGAAGATGGACTTGCTGTCTCTGCTACCAGCACTATTAACCAAATGTGAGCAATAAACATAGCATTTCTGTATCCTCCCTGTTACTGCATGAAAATCTCCCATGATATGATATTAATTCCTCAGTTTGCTGTGTGTTTTGCTCTGCAGATTCGGAGGAACCATTTATTCTTCACGAACAGGCATTATCCTCAACAATGAACTGTCTGACTTTTGTGGGAGAGCAGATACAGTGAGGGCAGGTAAAGTCACAGATGTAAACATCGCCTTCCAACCCAAACCAATTTGAGTAAATAGACATTACTTAAATACTCTTTAGTCTCACCTGGAGTGTAATTGTTGTTCTTATAGGTGAACAGCCTCCCTCCTCAATGACCCCAGTAATCCTGGAGTCAAAGTCTGGAGGAATCCTTGTGATTGGTGGATCAGGAGGAAGCATGATTACCACAGCCGTGGCCTTGGTAGCTCAATTCACTCCAGTCCTTTTGTTTGCATACTTGTTTGTTTGTTCCTTCTCTGTTTGTTGACATGGCTCTCTTTTATTATTGCAGTCTATAATGAATCGCCTGTGGCTGGGGAAGAATCTGACAGATGCCATCTCTGCACCTATTGTATTTGTTGATTCCAAGAACAATGTGTATTTTGAACCTCTTTTTGACAAGGTCAATAATTATCTTATCATACTCACTGTCTCTTAATAACACCGAAATTCACTGAACTGTGTCTTTTAATGATTAACATATCCATTAGTGTTTATAGATTTTGGTGGAGAATACACATTGTATATGATTTAAGTGTGTGAATTTGTAAATACAAAATAGATAGCTGGCATTAAATTGTGTGTGTTTTGTGTACTTGTAGTTTGTAATCGATGGCCTCAGAGCTCTTGGACACAAAGTTGGACACTGGAATTACTTCTTCAATGTAGTCAATGCTGTGGAAAAGGAGAATGGCTGCATTTCAGCATTTTCAGATGGCCGGAAGATGGGACAGTCAGCTGGATACTGACATTGCCTTCAGCTTCAGTCTATGCCTTTAGCCATAAAGACAATGAAATGTGCCACAATCCAAACAAATGTGAGCAATTTAGGACTGGAAAAATCCAGTTTAAAAGATAATTTCAGTTTATTACAACTTGGAGTTTTGTTTTTATAGTTTTGGCCATCATTATGCAACATCACTACAAAGTTTAGTGTGGTAAGAAACAAGAGATCAGGTTGTGAACAAGCTTGCCTTAGTTAAACTAGAACTAATCTACTTTTGAGATAAAACAGTTATAATAAAGTAACAATAAAATTGTTAATAATTTGTAATTGAGACAAGTGCACAAACAACTTGTTGAACCATGACCTTTTTAATCACATCTTATTGTCTTCATTCATATTGTCATCATGTTAACTAAAAGCTTTTGAAAAAATAGTTGCTAAATGCATCTCAAGTTGTAGCACATTTCACAGAAAATCATCCAATACTTGCAATGACAGTTTATCTCAAAAGTCTGTATAATGTATTATGTGGGGACTGTGGATATCTATACCAATTGTCATGACAATCCCTACTTTATGAGGTGTTCAATCTGTATCTTAGTGGTGGAGAGGCCGACATTGATCCTAAAAGCCATGGTGCTAGTCTTGCTAAAAACATTTTGTTTCTTCCTGTGAGACATTTGTGACAGATGAACTTCATGTGCCAGTTTTTCAGAAATTATGGCCAAAACTAAAATCATAACCCTATTCTTGTGGTAAACGGGGTACTTAATATTTACACATCTTATCACATAGACACTCTAACAACACACTACTAATGCAGTGTGTGCATCATAAAAGTACATTTACCGTAGTCCAAAAACAACATACATTGTAACTCTAGTCATATATGATGTTCTGTCAACTGAACCATACGATTCTTTGTAAGGACTGTTTACTATAAATGAACCAACCCTTTCCAAGTGACGTCCTGACTGATGTGAGTAGAAGGCTGCTCAAACAGGGAACATTTAGTGTGGCTGTGAAGGTTCTATTACCTAATGTAAAAGTCACTATTGAGTTCCCTAAGCATATTAAGATGTTTGATGTAAAGATTAACGAGACACTGTTGAATTTCATTTAAATAAACAAAAAAGTAGATTCCCAATGAACATAGATTTTCTTTTAACACTAAGTGTATTTTTACACCATGTATGTCACTTTGCATTTTGTCTGCCTATGTATTAATATATAAGATTGTTGTCTTTAATAATTACATTTTCATAAGAAATACTTGTGAACATTTGTGTTGTGACAATAAAACAAGTAATCTCTAACCTGCAATCTTCACCTCAGACACTTTGTAAAATAAACCACTTTTCTTTGGCCATTTACTCCTCTTAGTATACAATGATCAGCAATAATGTGCTTAATTTTTCCTGTTTGGCTTGTTGCAGAGCAGCATGTTTTCCCTCAGACAATGGAAGCAGTAATGAGATACATTTCAGTAGAGAGACTTATGAATTAGTAATGATTTCTTAAGTGAATTCTGCTCTGTTTGCCTTTGAGGCACTAGATGTGAGTTATGAGAATGTGCAAATTGTACTGTGTGAAGCACCACTGTCTCTTTGGTTGTATGACAAATAAGTGAATCAGGAAAAATTGGGACTTCATTTCTTTAGTGTCATGATATTACCATTTTGTATAAATAGCAACCTTTGAAAGAAGGCATCATTTTAACACTATGCTGCAACTAGAGGCCTTTAAGTAATTTTGTTGACAGCCTGACTTATAGTTTTAGCACATATGTAGTTACAAAGTCCCTTAATAAAGCTAATTATCCGAGCGCTAATTTTAATGTTATTATTCACACAAATTAAAAACTTTACAGAGAGTCTGACTTAACTGCATAGAACTGATCTCTGCTTAACTGGGCCTGAAAGGAAAAAGCCAGTGTAATTCAAGCACTTGTTCTTTTTTCATTCTCCATCTTTTTAAAAGTGAAGTTAACCACAGCAGGTACTGTTAAGATATTTTAGAGCAATATTTGTTAGGCTACTACAGCGGGTCTTGTGCTAAGATACAAACTAGGTAATGTCCTTGAGACTTGTTACAAAATCCAGCCATTGTTATGGGTCATACACTTTATCTCTTCCAATTTCCTCTTCTTCATAAGATATTGTCCATAAAGGCAAAAATACCCAAACAAAACTAAAAGGATTTGCCAAATCTTTCTGGGAATTCAAAAAATAAAATAAGTAAACTCATAAAAGAGTCACTATAGTAAAAGTTGCTATTTTAGCCATCTTTGAAATACAGTATGTTTGCTGGCTTCATTAATAAAGCTGGATCAAATTTAAAATCAGGTCCAGTCAATATTTCAGTAAAAAAAAGACACTTTTTTTTTTTTTTACTATTTATTCACCAAAATTACATTTTTGCTGATGTACTATATAGTTGTATCTGTTAAACCCTACTTTAGCCAACAAAGTTAAGCCAATTCTGTAAAACAGCCATTATTACTTTCGCCAAAGAGGTTAAGATTTTTACCAATGTTTGTCTGTTTGTTTGTTTGTCTGTTTGCAGTCTAGTGTAGTTTATTATTGATTGATAATTGATTAATGAAAACACCATGACTGTATTAGTGTTTGTTAATAAGTGCTGTTTGCTCATTTCTATCTGAAAAACAACTAGAAAGTAGAAAATAAGCTTTAATAGTACATGATAAAAGTAATAGTATACATTCATTTTTAAATAGATATAGCCAACTGTAAGAATAGCTCTATTATAAAAATTATTTTTACATATTTTAAGACACATTAAGGAATTATCATTTTATTGTTACATTTCAGTTATTATGTAAGCTGTTTTTATTGCTGCTGAGAAAGGAGGCCTGAATCCCTGGAGTGACAGTGACCTGCAACACTGTTGTTGTACGGTCATTATAGGCCATTGAACTCTGGGAAATTACTGGTTATTTGCCTGGAAAATATTATAGCCTATAACATTGTACATTTTATAATATAGACTGTTACTTAAACTGGGAATCCTGCCTGATTTTGTGTGGTCATGAAACCAGCTGTTAATAATAAACCAGATAATCACATAGACAAAAACACGAAACAAGTGTTTCATAAATAGGCAGGATTTGAACATTTTCATGACTTATATGATGTGAAATGATTTCACAACACCTACAGGTAGTTGTTTTTTCCTGTTTCAACTTCATTTAAAAAACTGGTTAAAATACAAATTCTGAAATGATGTCCAGTTCCTTTTGCAGTTAAATCAAATGAAAAGAGAAGATGACGTGGAAGTCAAGTCATAAGAGTCAATATTCTGAATTAATTTCATAAGGAATTTTTGGTAAGTGTTCTCTTAATATATCCTAATTAAAGAACAGTTTGTGCACAGGACTGCCAACATTGGTCCCTGTTTCTTTGTCAAGTCAATAATCTCTTTTATTGTACAGTTGGTGTCAAAGTTCACATAGTTACAGTCTCTGCATAATCATGGAATCAGAGGTGTTTATGACCTCAGTACCCTGAGGCATACGCCCACTTCCGAGGGTCTGATTGAGCAAGGAGACCATCATCATAACGAACGACTGCCTGCACCACAGCCCCTGTAGACGTGAGGTACTCTGTCTCGTGGTTCTTTAATGCCAAACCCTCCAGGATAGTCTGTAAACAGGAGCATACAGTAAGACACACAGACACCATGCAAATTAGAGTACTAGGAGCTGCCTGTTGATGTTTGATAAGGGTACAACCCTAATTTTGTTGTACCACAATGTGTAAAAAAAGTCTATTCTGATTCTGAATAACACCCCATTCTCAGAATTCATGTCAACAGTAGTCTGTTTTTCAATTCTCTCATAAAGAAAAATACTGAATATCTAAGGAAAGCTGTTATGAAACTGTAACTGTAAAAAAACTAAAATTCTCGCCTCGACTCCTTGGCCCTCCCACCAGAGATGCGAGCCGAGAAGTTGAGGTGAGGACCTGAGGAGAGAGGAGCCGAGGCAACAGGCATTTAAATAAAATGAGACATCCTTTTTTCTGAGATGTCATTTTAAATAGACATTGGATATATGTGACGTGTGTAACAGCATTTTCTGTCTGTTATTTAGTTATAATATTACCGCTGCATTTTATGATCTGTGTTTATGTAAACTCATGATTAACTATTAATTTTAATTCATAATGTGGCATAATGTGTCAGTAGGCAATGTAGGGATGTCATTCATTTTTTACTTAACACACACAAGTTTGATCGGGCATTCGATCATTTTAAATAACTAATACAACTTGAGATGGAGGGAAACCTTCATATTTAAAGTTCTGCTCCTGTCATGGTTCATATGATCCAGATGTGTGTCACACCTCCTTTTACACGTCAGGGGTCTGATCGCCAAAAAGACCGCTGCAAAGCTTTGACCGAGGATACACAGGTGAATCCTCGGTCAAAGCTTCTGTTCTTTGGCAAAA
>JAPQRN010001143.1:2927-13557 GCA_037367275.1 Coranthus polyacanthus | reverse complement strand
AACCACAGACTGAGGACCACTACAGACCACTACAGACCACTACAGACAACCACAGACTGAGGACCACTACAGACCACCACGGACACTGATCATTCATAGCAAGTTCAAGATGTTACAACATTTCAGAGAAACAGTGTTTTCACACAGTTCCCATGTTTAGAACCAGAACCTGGTCTTCATGCTGACCCACTGTGATAGGACCAGGACCTGGTCTTCAGTACAGTCTGATGTTGTCACAAACACAGAAAGTTAAGGTCTGAAAGTTTCAATTAGTTTGAATGTAATGACTAAACTGTGAATGAACTGAAACACTGATTGAACCGTGAACATGAGGATAAAACACTACCTGACCAAAAGTATGAGGACAGTTAAACATGTTTCGAATCACTGGACTGATGAGCTGCTGTTTATGTCCAAACTGAAGCTGATGTTGGATGTTTTGCTCAATTGTTCGGTTCATACGTTTTTGTTTTTCCATGTTCACACTTAACATTTGCTCTGACCTTTAACCTCCTGAGACGGAGACTCTTGTAAACATTGAAGTGTCACATGTGATTCCTCTTAAGTCGCTTTAGATCCACATTCAGAGCAGCTCACACTGACCATGAAAACCTTCATGAAACAGCTTCTCAAAATGCAAAATAAAAAAAGTCTCCCTCCTCTTATTTTTCCCTAAATGTGACTCCGTCATAGGATTCTTGACGTTTGTGACATTTAAAAATAATGTGAAGAATCGAACAGAACCCTCAGATCAGAGTAATGAACCCAACCTGAGGTTTTCACTTTTCAATGAGCCTTAAATCAACAGATGTGTAAATATTATGTCACGTGAGTTTAAATAAAATGTGTTTCATGTCATAAACAGAATAAACACAAGTTCAGAAATTTGACAAATGAACTTCATGACTTTTGTTAAAGACTTTATTTTACTTATTTTTTCCATTTGTTTGGGCGACATTGACAGACACATCGTTGAATCTGATGACGTTTAAGGAACAGTTTCTCAAAATGTAAATTGACAAATGTGAACCATGTTTAAACATCTTTCAGTTCAAAGTGTCACAAACAGAAAAGACGAGACTGAACCGGATGAACTCACTTTATTAAACTGTGTTTGGAAGTGTTTTTACAGTTTTATCTTCATTCAGTGTTCATTTAACATACATGGAGGAAAAAACAGGAAACAATAGTGATGAGAAAAATTAATTCAGTAAAAAATAATTGAAGGAAACAAAACTGATGAACGATGGAGTTAAGAACTAGAATTCAATCCCATTTTATCTATATAGCCCAATAAAACAAATCAAGGATTTGTCCATACAATATACAACACCCTCTTGTACATACAAGACCCTCGGTTTGACTGAGGAAAAACTCCCCTATGCATAGTTCATCAGAGGGGCCTTTGGTGAAATTTTCTGGGTCAAATTTCTTACCCACCCTGAGCTAGACCCCAAAATTTACTTCCAGAATTCAGTCTACGAGCTCAGCCTGGGGGGGTAGAGCCTGGTTTCATGAAATGTAAGTCTGTAAGTCTCTACGACCTTCAGAGAAAAAGTTATTTGCCCAAATTCAGGCAATTCTGGTTGTCAGAGAGAAAACTTCGGGTATTTCTGCTTGTCGTAGAGACACACGAATGGCGCCATTGCAATCCCTGTCCCTGAAAATGGGGGGGTAGAGCTTGGTTTCAAGTCTCTACCACTTGAAACGGGGCTAACCCTAACCCTAGCCCTAGCCCTACCGTGACCCTAAACCCTAACGCTAATCCATGCACTGGGTCAGGTTAAGGCTTTTCCCATTGTCATAGAGAGACGGGGCTGGTACCGTTGGAAAGCCCGTGCCCACAAATAGGGGGGTAGAGCTTAGTGGTAAGTCTCTATGACCTTCAGAGAAAAAGTTTCAGGCACTTGGTTTCAAGTCTCTATGACTTGAAACGGGGCTAACCCTAACCCTAGCCCCAACCCTAATCCTAACGCTAAGGTATTCCATATCATTAGATTTAAATCTTGACTTGTCTTTTTGATTTAGATGGTATTATAAGTACGACTTGTGTGTCTGTGCTGTGCCTTGTCCACTTGCATACCTGTATAAAATCCTTTTCTAACCCCTGAAACTATGTAATTGATTAACGGAGGAACAGAGGAAGGAGGAAGATGGAAGAGGAAGATGAAAATGAAAATGGAGCAGTGTAAACTATCTGTTCACATGTTGAAATACTTTTATAATACCATTATTACTATACATTTACTTTCTGACAACATGTACTTAGTAGACACATGTTCATTCTCATGGTTAGCCTATTTGATTAAAGATAGGCTGCGTTAATCCAGTAACAGTTACAGGAACACTCAGAATTATTAATGACCCAATCAGATAGATTGTACCGTATAACTTTTTATTAGAACTTATTTATTCATCTTCACATAAGGGATTGTGGTATCTACATCACAAAAGATGTACACTGTGGATTAACATTACTATCGAAGGGAGTGAAATCAACTTTGTCAACACAAATGCTGCCATACACGGACCCACAACACAGATTGCATATTGGATTTTTTAGCAACAACCCACTCCTTTTAACCCAACATGAATAATAATGGCTGATAGGGTTAAACTGGATCCTCTTCACAATATTTTTGGTCATGGGTCTGAGAATATTTAAGTTAATAAAATATTTTTCATGCTGGATGACCATAAAGATCCCAGTACTAATATGACAAATGTTAATATTAATTTGGCAGAAACACACAGTAAAACTCTCCATTCACTTTAGTAATCAGCACATATGCCAAAAGAACATTAGCACAACCAAACATTCAGCCATGATATTCTACAAACTGAGTAACAGTGAACAAAGGTTAACAGTAATGACATGTCTTCAAATAAAACTCAACAGTTTCATCACTCAGGAACATTGAAATATATCACAGCAATACAGATTCTGGTATATCGAATAGCAGAGCAACAAAACCAATACAACACAGTTGGTGCAATGATATGGTTGTTTACTTTCATTATTCCTGCTTTTGGAAGTAGGTACTAATATGCGGACAGCAGGATTCCCAATTAGCCTTACAGCATTTTTTCTTTGCTTTGTAAAAAAAATGAAGAAAAAAAGCACACACTCAGTTTTGGTAAGGGTACACCATAGTATCACATCATGCTTATTTATTTTAAAACTATTTTTTATGACAAACATTTCAGCCTCTGTAAGTGTTTGACGTTCCAGTGACAGAAAGCTTCGTGTTGTCCAGAACACCGCTGCTGCAGCTCGTACATTTCTTTCAGGAAGAGGGATGGCTACATGCTGACTGGACGGCATTGATACCTATACTGCCAATTTTTGATGATGTTTTCCAGTGGCTAAGGCTTGCTGCTTTACTCCAAACGCTGGGTAAAGTTTTCTGGAAACAGTCCTCTTTGTGCACCAATGCCGAGCGTTGACCAGTCGCTTTCTTTGATCCCTGTAAGCCAACCAGCATCCTGCAACAACCATACACAAGTCAAATTTTACACTCAGTGATACAGCGCAGTCTTTTATAATTCAAGTTGATATCAAATACATCATAATTGATCTCAATCCAGTCACCAGAATAGTATGTTGCCATTTTACATTTCTGTAAACCATGAACACATGCAATATCAATGTTTTTCATATCACCTTTTTATCCATGTCACAGTGTTTTAACAGCTGATGAAAAATTATGTTCATATGTATATTTAATGATTTTGTGGTCTAAGGTACCAAGGACAGGGAAAAAAGGACCAGATCCTTCAGTGAAAAGTTACATTGAGATTTCATGTACAATTTTTTAGGCTTATTTTTTTGGGGCTGAAAACCCAAAAGGAAAAGTCCTCACCTGATCTTCTACCGAGGCAGTGGGAACAACCAGCACGATGTCACCTCTCTTTAATTCGAGCTCATCTGAATTTGCAGCATCAAAGTCATGCATTGTCTCCACCTGTAGGATGACAAGCATTAGTATCATTAGTTCATCATACAACCACAGCAATTCACTGGACTGCCTCGCATTTTACATTCTGCGGTAAATCTGACCTTATATAGAAAATCATCTGGCAGTCCTGACACTCCACCAGACGGACTCATGTGTTTGATGGCCTGGTTCACAGCTGTAACCCCGTTGTCACTGATGGCAGTGGGAGAGATGATGTCTGCGTCTCGGTCATCATCACCTTCGTTGCTGGATGCCGGCTCAATTACAACAGATGGGATTGGCATCTTTTCCTGACAAACACAATAACCTTGCACTGTTTCACTCTATTACACTTATACATATACTTAGAAGAGCCACATTATTAAAGTAACATTCTACATGTACAGAATAAAGATAAATAAGATTATTTTATTGAAATTATTTTTGTTTTTTAATTTGTTCCTGTTTTGTTTGCTTATGAAGGGAAATGGCACGGATGCACATGGTCTCATGTTCACGGAGAAAAACAAAGAAACATGAAGTGAACCTAAGATAATGGAATTAAACTGGACAAGCTATGATTTACCTAAGACTGACCTTGTTTCAGAGACGCTTTATAATGGAAATGAAACTTCAAATAAATGGACTTTGCCAATTTAAATAAATGATCTAAAACATGTTGTAACCCTAACCCTGGATGTTAGGGATTCTACTTCCTGTTGATGAACAATAAACTTATAAATTAATATTAACAATACAATACAAAAACATGACAGGCACAATGCAGACTAATATAACAATATTTTTGTGTGTGTTAATCGTTCAAAAATTTTTTACTCCACTAGTGTGGTTTTATACACAATAAGTATATAATTAACTGAAAGGCATTAAAACAACACATTACTAAATAAACAACACTAAATGATTATTCTGAGATTGAGATTTAGAACAAAACAGAGAGAAAAAAAGAGAAAATGTTCAGAATTCAGAGTCAGGACACATTATTTACCGATGTCTCATTCACAGGACTGTCCTTTTTTTCATCTGGAGCTGAAACCGATTCCTGCCACACAAAAAACACATACAATTCAAACACGGACACTTTATCTGTTTCTATCTTTTAATCTGTTAGTTTGTGATATTTAGTGTCCAGTCATCTTGGCTGGTGTTTGTGACATCTGTTTAAATAAAATATTCAGAAAAAATTCAGATAGATTTCATGACATAGATTTGTGTTCAAATCATCACCTGTTTTAATAAAAACAAGGGACTGCCTAGGGTTTAAAACCATGGGTTATAGTGGGATCAATACTTACTGATGGAGTTTCTTCACTTTGAGATGTTTTGGCCTCTTCATCGGGAGGAATCTGTGTCGAAACATGAATAATTTGATTATTTCATTCTTTCATTTTACAGACACATTCACAATTAACATCAACTCATAGCTGTTAACACTAATCATGCACCGCACATTTCTTTACAGTAATTCAGGAAAAATTAGTGTTCATGCAAACACGAACATTTAGACATCAGATAAAAATTAAGTATGCATTCAATATTCTAACAATACATGAGTCTAAAAATGTGATAAAGTTTTATTAGTCTGTTACAATTATTACAATAATCAGAAATAACATTCACAGAGTAAGGAAAATATTAACCTGCCTGTCTACGTACCTCAGCTTCCGCTTTCTCTGACACTGCCAAGTCAACTGGAGACCCAACTGCAGACTAGAAAACACAAAAATACTCATTCACTTCTCATGGTGGGATGTTTTTTTGCATGAAATAGATGAGAACTACATATTTCATAATAACACCCTACTGTTCACACACACTACATTCATAAAGATCTGATCATATATTTAAATTAGAACACATGCTTCTGATGAAATCTTCTAGTTGTTCAGAAGCCCAGACTTCGCTCTCCACAGCCCCCTCCTCCAGGTCCTCTAGGGGGACACCGAGGCGTTCCCAGGCCAGCTGAGAGATATAATCCCTCCAGTGTGTCCTGGGTCTGCCTCGGGGTCTCGTCCTTATTGGACATGCCTGAAACACCTCACCAGGGAGGCATCCTGATAAGATGCCTGGACCACCTCAACTGACTCCTCTCAATGTGGAGGAGCAGCAGCTCTACTCTGAGCTCTTCCCAGATGCCCTATTTCTAAGGGAGGGCCCAGCCACCCTGCGTAAAAAACACATTTCTGCCATTAAAATCCATGATCTCGCTCTTTCGATCACTACCCATGCCTCATGACCATAGGTGAGGATAGCAATGTAGATCGACCGGTAAATTGAGAGCTTCACCTTTTGGCTTTGCTGCCTCTTAACCATAACAGACTGGTAAAGCATCCGCATCACTGCCGATGCTACGCCACTTCGCCTGTTGATCGCGCGCTCCATCCTTCCCTCACTCGTGAACAAGATATTCAAACTCCTTCACTTGGACCACTAACTCAACCCAATCCCCCTACTCTGGCTGTCAACCATGGTTTCAGATTTGGAGGTGCTGATCCTCATCCCAGCTGCTCTACACTCAGCTGCAAACTGCCCCAGTGTGAGCTGGAGGCCACAGTTCAATGAAGCAAACAGGACCACATCACCTGCAAAAAGCAGAAATGCGATCCTGTGGCCACCGAACCAGACACCTTCCATTCCCTGTCTGAATCTAGAAATTCTGTCCTTGAAAATTATGAACAGAAATGGTGACAAAGGACAGGAGTCCAACCCTCACCAAGAAAGAGTCTGATTTATTGACGACAATACGAACCAGGCTCTGGGTATGCAGGGATGAAGTAGCCCCTAGCAGTGATACCCCATACTCCCAAAGCACCAACAAGATACCACAAGGGACATGGTTGAATGCCTTCTCCAAGTCCACAAAACACGTGAATCAGTTGGGCAAACTCCCATGCACCCTCCAACACCCTGTTGAGGTTAAAGAGCTGGTCTAGTGTTCCATGACCAGGGCTCATTCGTGAGGACCTGGTTGGTGGGCTTTCAACCATGGGGCCCGGCCAGGCTCAGCTAGAACAAGCCACATGGTTCTGCTCTCCGGTGGAACCACCACCTGCATGAATGTCACCTCTCTGGTGGGGAAGGAGCCTGAGCTGGTGCGGGAAGTTGACAGACACCAGCTAGATATAGTCGGGCTCACCTCCATGCACAGTTTGGCCTCTGGAACTAATTTCCATGAGAGGGGCTGGATTCTATTTCACTCTGGAGTTGCTCAAGGTGACAGAATTGGGCCTACTTGTGGCTCAGTGCCTGTATGTTGGAGTTCTCCCTGGTGAACAAGAGGATTATTTCCCTGCATCTTCGGACTGGGGACCAGTCTCTGACTGTTGCCTGTGCTTATGCACTGAACAGCAGTTCAGGGTATCCAGCCTTGTTGGAGTCCCAGCTGGAGACTCCATAGTTGTATTGGGGGAGGGACATGATTGTGAAGAACATCCTGCCTATCTGAACTAAAGTGGTATTCTGTTATTGGACTTCTATGCAAGTCAGTTTATCCATACCGAACACCATGTTTGAACACAAGGGTGTTTACAAGTGCATGTGGCACCAGGACACCCTAGGTAGTAGGTCGATTGACTTTGTAATCATTTCATCAGACTTCTAAGTGTATGTTTTGGACACTCAGGTGAAGAGAGGTGCAGAGCTGTCAACTGATCACCAGTTGAGTTGGATCTAATGGTGAGGGAAGATGCCGAACAGACTAGATAAGCCTAAATGAGTAGTGAGAATTTGCTGGTAATGTCTAGCAGAGACCTCTGTCCAGGAGATCTTTAACTCCCCCTTCTGGCAGAGCTTCAACCACATCCCAAGGGAGCCTGGGGACATTGAGTCCAAATGGACCATGTTCAACACCTCTATTGCTGAAGCAGATGTTCAGAGCTGTGGCCATAAGAACTGGGGTTCTCCTTTTTAAGAAGGGGGACCAGAGCAGGAAACACATTTTCCTTTTTCTGTTAAAATGATGAATGTTAACACACAGCAAGAGCTGTCCAGAAATGGCAATCACACAAAACAAAAACTCAATGTGAATGGCTGAAACACAAATTTATGATGAGGATGAGGATGAGGATGATGATGATGATGATGATGATGATGATGATGATGATGATGACGAGCAGAATCAGTTCTGTGACAGTTTTTCACTCACTGCAGGCTTTTCCTCCTTTGGGCTGTCTGAACTCTCTCCTGTATCTCCAGCTTGTGGTGCTACAGGCTCCACGCTCCCAGCAGCAGGTGGTGCTACAGGCTCCGCCTCCTCAGCAACAGGTGGTGCTGAAGGCTCCTTCTCCTCACCAGTAGAGGGCGTTGGAGGTTTTTCTTGTTCTTCACTGGGTTCTGGGATCTCAGTTGAATCTACATGAACTTCGTTCTTTTTGCCAGATGTTTAAAAAAATGTCAGCTCTTCAAACATTTTAATTCTTCTGATTCTTTTACTTGCGATTAGAATCTCTTTTACAAAACTAAGCAGTAACAAAAGTGTATTCTTCATATTCTAGATTTCACCACAGCACCGGTACATGTGTCCATCTCCAATGTGTCGGCGCTGACCTCCATCTACTGCAGGTCGTACGCTGACATGCAATGGTTGGTTTTGTTTCACACATATACAGGTGCATGTTCATTACACAAAGCAACAAAAGGCATGCACGGATTGATGTGCCACCTCATTTCCAAATGTCTTTGTTTTCCACATGGATACATACAAACTAGAGTTTTTAAAAATGTCCTGAAATCACATTTACATGTGGATGAGAAGCCCAAACACAGAGGAAAATGTTTGTTTTGCAAAACAACCATAATAGTGGGAACGGGATAAATTAGAGAATACTATAATGTGGACACTTTCACACCACTATATTCTCTACATGTGCTAAAACACACAAATACACAAACTAATATATGTTTACCACTGCTACCAAGTGACCAAAGAAAAACGACAAAAATTGACAGTGACAACTGATGACAGAACAGATCTAATAACACTAAATTCAAGTCAGGGTTAGGGTTAGTCAGTTCTGACACATTTATGAAAAACACAACATTTCAGATACAGGTAAAGAGGAAACACTATTTAACATCAGATAATGTTGGCTCTATTAAATATAAATTACATGCATAGACTCACCATTTTATCAAAATCAGCGAAAAATGATGTAGCTGCTGCATCCTTTAGAGTGCATGTTTTAAAAAATGGAGACAGAAGAACAAACACATCAACCAATCTGTAGTTCTGATAGTTCTGATGTCTAACTCTAATCTCCCATGTGACAACTTTGCATACAACCCATTCTTCCACAACAACCTTCTCCACACATGGATGTAATTTTTTTATACTTCCTCACGACTTCCTAAAGCCTTAATGTCAGAAAGTCTGTCAGCTATAAAAGCCGTGAAGGCAAACTTAAAGTCTCGTATGTAGTATGGTATGATATCTCCATGGTATGATAAAAAGCTGCAGTCTGTTGCCTGATTTGTTGAAGGTTTTCACTGTAGATGGTGAAGGAACTATAAATGTATTGCTTTTTTTAAATTAAAGGGCTTAAAAGCAGACATACTACCACTATTTTAGTTTCAACTATACAATAACAAATTTGTTCTCATTTGTGTGTAGAAATAGGGTTGTTGTCCTTCACTTACTTGTACTTTGTTCTGGGTTAACTCAGACTTGACTGAATGGTAAGACAAGCAGCAAACAGTTATGTCACTACAAAAACAATCTGTGGACTTCAGATCACTATGTTACTAAAGATTCTATGACCTGCTGAGTAAATCCCTGTTAACAGTGTTTTCTCTATACAATAGGTGATTATTTAAGTTTAGTATTCAAATTTACCTGTGAGAATCCATTGAATGCATTGGTCACCTATGTGAAATAGCAAAGACACTTAGTATTAGGAGTCTTTACATACGATCAGTCTAAAATGAAAAGATGAAAATGAAAGTATGAAATGAACAAACAGACAAAGCAAGCAAGAGGAGAAGCTGCAGGAGCTCAGGTTGGGATCCAGGTGAGGTTGCAGGAAACAATTTTCACTTTTTATGTTGTTCATTCTGTGGGAGGGGAAGAAAAAGGAAAGGGAACTTCAACTAATGTCTGATCTACTCTATGCTAATCGACTACATTGACAAGGGAGGAAGTAAAGTACCTCTTCCTTCTCTGTATCTAGCTCTTGGTACAACTTTCCAAATCTCCGGTTTGCAGCCTCGTCTTCAGACATGTCCGAATTTTCTGGTTCTTTGTGAATTCTGGGAACATTTACATCTTTTGTTCCTTCTTCTGTTGTGCCAGATGTGTTGGTGTTGGTGCCAGGACCCGCAGATTGTGAAGAGGCTGCTGGGAAACTGTTAGCAAAAGGGTCTGCATCCCACCCTGGACCAATGCCTACACCACCATCACCGGAGGTCTCAGCAAACGGATCTAAATCAAACGTACCTGCAAACTGTGTTTCATCTACAGCATCTGAATCAAACACACCTCCTCCCTGAGCTTCAAGAAAAGGATCTGAATCAAACGCACCTCCTCCTTTCATTTCAGCAAATGGATCTGAATCAAACGCACTTCCTCCTTTCATTTCAGCAAATGGATCTGAATCAAATGCACCTCCTCCTTTTATTTCAGCAAATGGATCTGAATCAAATGCACCTCCTCCTTTTATTTCAGCAAATGGATCTGA
>JAPQRN010001142.1:0-13571 GCA_037367275.1 Coranthus polyacanthus | reverse complement strand
GTCTAAGGACAGAGGGTGTTGTACCTTGTACGGACTGTAAAGCCCTTTGAGGCAAATTTTGATTTGTGATATTGGGCAATATAAATAAAATTGAATTGAATTGAATTGAATCAACATGGACTACAAAACAAACTTCATGCAAGTACACAAGCATGCACAGATCTTGCATATTGCACCGTTAAAGTGAGTTGAGATGAAGTAAACCCTAAATATATTTTTGTTATTAAGGCAACTGTGTGAAAATACGATACTTGATACTAACAAAGTCTTATGTTTCTTCAGTTGCATCCAAAATAAACGTTTAGTGCTGGTGTGTGAGTGTGTGTACTGATGTGAGGCAGTGACTCGCATATATGTGCCCATGAATACCCCTTTGTCCAAATGATGTAGTATCCCATGGGTGCTAAGGGTCTGCCCAGTGTTTCTGGTGTGAGGGCCCCCCTGTCTCATTATGAGCCTGCCTTTGTGCGCTGGACACACACACGTTTGCGCCAAATAGCATTGTGGGGACACTAAGTGATATATTGCACTCCGCAGCCCCAATCCCAAACCATCTCCAATGAATGTCTATCACTAAACCCACCTTAAACCAAATTCTAAACCTTAACCTAAAAACAGGTCTTGAAACTCAAACAGACATGTGAAGGTCCAAACTCTTGTCACGTTTTAGGCCATGGCTTCACTAAAGTGAAACTGCCTCTCACAAAGAGTGCTATACAAGAGCACACACAAGATTTATGTATCAATTTAAACATTTATCTTAAACACAAGGGGAACCATAAAATGAGGTTGCTCATCTGATTCATACAACTAATTTAACCCAATATAAACTCAATACTGGTGCTGCAGAATAATGAGACTCAGTAATTCAGGCAGCACCCAGCCAAGAGAGGCCTGATTAGGGTGCCAGTGCCCAGGGCATCACCACAGAGGTGGCACCCAACAATCCTGCTCAAACACTGCATTTCTTCAGCAGCGAAACATCTAGCTTAGCAACAGCTTTGTCTGTCCTGTTGGCCAAACTCAAACAGCACACACACACACACACACACACACACACTGAGTTTCCATGTATTAAGGGGACATTACATTGACTTGGATTTATTTCCTGCAAACTAACCACAACATACCTAACCCTACCCCTACCCCTAACCCAAATGCTACCATTAACCTAACCATGAGCTTAAAACAATCCTTAACCCTCAAATGAATGATTTATGTAATGTAAGATGAATTGTGTGCAGACTCCTCATACATGACTGTGTAAACAGATTTATGTCCCCATAATGATAGAAATACATGGCCACACACATACACAGGGAATATACGTGTGAGTGTATGTGATTCATACTGTCATTTGCTTTTCATGTATAAAATATGGGGACGCTAAGTGCTGAAGACATCTGTTAATAATCAGCATCTACTTAGACAAAGTTTAGTAAACCTTTATGTGGGATAGGGATAAGTCTCAATGCACATGCAAATTCAAGAAGTTAAAGTTAGAACATTTAGAGATTCGGCAATGCATGCTAAAATTGTTTAAAAACAATTTGTATGAGAAAGTACAGTATAAGATGTATAATAAAATCTAATCAATTATTTTTTGTTTCCTGTCACCTGGACTTTAGACTTAGCCACTTTACACAAACTCTCACAACCATAGCCCTTGAATGATTCACTTATATGTTTATGGTTATGTAACTAAACATCGTGCAAATTGATGTATTAAAGAGATTATGTATTGTATCATATGTATAAACTTAATAGAACATCCATGGTTGTGTGGCACAACATGGCCAAACACATTTTGGCTGTTGATATTTCTATTCGACAGATAATTATACGTGATACCAGCTAACATTAACCCTGGTGGCCACAGATTGGGTTATACTTGGTGAAGATGCTATATAGTATCAGAGTGTTTAGATGTTATGTCAATGTACTGCAGAGATATGCACTGAATTTATTTACAACCATGGGCAGACATGTCACTGTGAATGTATGTGACCACTAGAGGGAGTGCTGAGTCCCTCTACCAGTTTCCAATGGTGTTGACAACTAACATCAAGGGGTCTTTAATCAAAGTCGCAGAATGTAACAAGATGAGAACCAGTTAGAAACAACTTCAGAGTCAAAGAAAGTGACAAAGTGATAAAAAATAGAAAGTAAAAGAATGAATTTTGGCAACGTTTCTTCTCCACTGATGAGTTTTATTATGAAGCTTATGAAGGTATAGAGTTACTATTATGTTGTTATCTTTCCTGCCATTTGTTGATCCATGGTTCAGACTAAACTGTGACAGTTCTGACCTTGTTTGGACAATTAAAAACAAATCTTTAGTGCAGTTATTAATAACACAAACTATACAGAAACCAGAGGTGATTAGTGGTTTCACTGTGGTTGTTTTCTGTCTAAAAACAGCTAAGTTAACAGAACTGCAATGCAAACTATCAGCTGATGCAGCATGTGAAGATTATAAGACACAGTGTTATGTTGACTGATAAGAAAACTTGATTATTCCATCATACAGATGTGTGCAAACAATGTGTAAACTTTATTCAGTGAGTGATACAGTTTGTGTAGATGTAGCATTAATTCTTTGATGGTTTTGGTACCCTCGGGTATATTCTGGTATGCAACTTCCCCCTGCTTTTGATAGTTTGGAATATCAATTCTACATATAACCCTTTTAATTCTTTGCCTTTTCAGCAGGGCTAGTCATAATGAAATTTTTATTCTGATTGTCATGAGATTGCAATGATCTCATTTATGAATTTTGGGTAGACAGACACACAGGAAAAACATGCTCTCTGCTCCTGTCTTGTCGGAGGTAATAACTCATAACTGCGCTATCTGTCCCTGGACATGCTTTGGCTCTCTGAAAAACTCTCCTGCAATGTTTTTGTTGGAAAGAGGATGGTTGTATTGGCATCTTCTTTTTTTTGATCAGCCTCCATTTGGCTTTCAGGTTACTTGTATAGGACTCAAAGTGATGCAGCCACCCATGTTTTGTATTCATATAATTTTATAAGGACTCAATACCAAATGAGTCCTTATAAAATAAAGTATCAATTGCACAGTATTCATCCACCTATCCCTAACTGTGGGCTGAGCCCCCAGCAGCCCAGCTGAATGGCTGTCTCTCACTAGACGACTGCCGAGCTGGATACAGGTAGAACTGGGTGTACCTTGAATATTGACATTAAAATGGCATATCACCAGTAAAGTAATTTAAAAGGGCTGTTTGCACACTATATATATCCTTGTTCAAGCTCATTCTTTACAGTTATAACAGGTTATAACTAAAGACTGGTAGATAAAAACACAAAACCCATCATTCATATACTGCAATGTTGGGACAAAACCAGAAGAAATGGGTTTTCATTGAACCAAGTAACTGTGACTTTTTCCATTTATCTCTTTAATAGACATTTTGTGTGTGTGTGTGTGTGTGTGTGTGTGTGTGTGTGTATACGTATGCTCCTCTGTGGGGTAAAAAGCTTTGAGTCAAATCTACAGGGGATTTGTTGGTTTTTATTGAAGTTGTCTGGTGAGTCTACTGCTTCAAGACCACAGGAAATGAAAGCACTGTTATAAAGGCAATATATCTAAGAGGAGTACTGTTGAGTTCAAAGACTGAAATCCAGATTCCAGAGTCTGAGAGGAGATTTGCTACCAGTGTAGATATGTTTTTAGTGAAATGATAACATTGGATTGAAATGAGACTGTAGTTAGGTCAGGTTTTGTAGAAATGGGAGTCAATTGGCTACCAGTGGCTTCTACATTAGCTTCTGCCTTCAGCTGTGGTTGCTACCTGGATTTTGTGTGACAAGCACATACATAGTTTGTGCATATGATGCTGTTGACCAAAACGGTCATGTGCTGCAGGGAGACGAACGACTACATGTGCGACTAACTACACATTTTCATACAAATGATTATTTACAGCAAAAAATAGCCTGTTCTTGCAGTTTGAGATATTCAAACAAGCTAATCAGCAGCCAAACAATGGCAATCAATATGAAACACAGAAATTTATATGCAAAATCATAAAAATCAGAAGTCAATTACAAGCTGGCTCTCTGGTCAACACAAACAAATAAAGGCCAGTCTTCAAATACAGGCCAGATGAAAAATAATATGAATAAACTTCAGGTGTCTGACATGTGCTGCCAGTTAAGCACAATGTACACTTCTATTGCTTTAATTTAATACATTCAGTATTATAATGCTGCTATTTTCAACAATTGTTGTTATACAGTAGATCACTCATCTGAAATGTTATTGTCTGATCTCAGTCACTGCAGGTGTTTGTCTGAATATTTTAGCCAAACTGTCATTTGTAGAAACTTAAAAGTGCTACAAGAAGGCACTGCTTAGGTAATAAAAGCCGTGTTAAGCAATGAATGGTTTCTATCCACTGCGTGGTAACTCGGGCAGGCACAATAATCAGAGCTGGTCACAAGCCCCTGTTTAATTGTTCCACAACTTCGATCAGACTCTCGTCAATTAGCATGCTTTATTCACCTCATTCTTTGCCTAAACTAGTGCTCTTTCACAACTCATCATATTGTCTTCTTATTTCCATTCTGGAGCTAAAGTTCGAAAAAACAGAAAGCTCAGACTTATTCTTTATGTCAACAAAAGTTTTAATGTTGAGCTGTCACTAAACATGTTCTGAAGCACAGAATGTCACAATTTAGCTCTTAATGTTCCCAAATTTAGTCTTCTTTTCTAGTTTCATTGGTGAACCGCAACCAATGTGTTAAGGTACATGCTGCCACCTTTATTACCAAACTGTGTAACATCAGGGTGTTATGTACTTCTGGTTACAAGGCAAATTCAAAACAAACAGAAATTAATTAAAAAAAATAGATTTTATGAACTAACCCTGTATCTTTAAGGAAATCAAAGCGAGCCCTACAGCATGCATCTTTTCATCCTTCCCTAAAATCCCCGTCAAGTTCCATCCATATGCTAATATGCTCCACATTTTCAGGGACACCACAAGTCTCACATTTATACAGTGCACACCGTGCCATTAAATATAAGATTGATTTTAATCTGGTATGCCCAAATCTAATATAGAAAAAAACAACAAGAAAAAAACAAGTTCCTCTCTCCTACATTTCTTTTTGAGTGCATGTACTTTAACTGATTTCTGGATACTGTAATGTCTCCCCTTACTATCTGCATCCCAAATCTGCTGTCATGTATCCCTCACTGCCCTCCTTATTAGTGATTTGGCTTCCCCCGTTTCAAACAGAACCCTCATTTTTACCTTCTCCTTTAATTTCAATGCCTTCTTAGCGAGCCTATCTGCTGTTTCACCATCTACCCAACATGGGCAGGAACCCAGCAAAACGGCACATCAATTCCAGGTCGTTGCACTTTCAACAATAGTATAAGTATTTCCACCAGTAATTAATGTAATTACTGCTTGTTTCTTTTGCAGTTAAACTATGAAGAGGCGCAGTAGAGTCTAGAGTTGGGACGATTTCCACTTTGGCCAGTCCAGTGTAGAAGTTTAAATCGGTTTGATTAATTCAAACCAGCTGAAGTAACATTTTTCATTATGACAGGTTGTGTCAAAATAGTGTCCTACATCAGTAACCTTTGTTGCCGGCTATACCGGTTCAGTCTCGTGTTTGGCTGAGTCTGAGTCTGAACAAATAGCAACTCTTTTAGGCCTTACATCTTTTATCCATCCCAACCCAGATTTCAATCATTATGGGCAACAACACGAATTAAAAAAGCTGTCAGATGCTGTAACGGTGTTATTCATTTCCTTCTCCTCTATCCACTGCAGGGCCAGGATTAACAGCAGCTCTATATTGTATACAGTGGTCTGAAACCCTTTTCTTAATATATAAATCACTTCCTGAGAACTATGTGCCATAATGTTACTCTGCCTTGAGCTTCAATTCCTGCTGTATGTTGAGATCTACATATGGATAGGGAATTAACCTGAGAGGAGAAGAAGATGGAAGAAATTGCAACTGTAGGGCTGTACCGTAATTGTGTTATTGCGAAGTTTTCTCCCTTTGCATCACCAATCCATCCAAAATATGAGGAGTTTGTTTCAGTATGTTCCTAACAGTCTGTTAAAGCACTCTTGGCAGGATGTTGATCACTATGATCCTGAAGGTTGACCCAGTATGCCAGCATCAGCTTTACTCTCCTAATCCTCAGAGGCATTTTTCCCATTTCCACCTGCATTGCTGACACTGGAGATGTTTTAAATGCTCCATTGCATATTATTAATTCCTGAGCTTGCCACACATCTAGTTTCTTCAGGTTTGTCTCAGCTGCTGACATGAAGGCTATACATCCATAGTGAAATACAGATCTCATAAGTGCCCAGTATATGTTTTGTAGAGATGCTCTGCTTGCTCCCCATTCCTGTCCTGCCAAACAACAAATTACATTGACAGTGTTTTTCCATTGGTTTTTAACTTTCAGGCTACACCTGTTGTCCCCAACTTTATCCAGCTCCCATCTCTGCCTGCTGGCACCACCCACCCGAGTGACATCATGACTTACGCTGCTGCATATCTCTGGCTAATGCAGCCAGCGCCATCTGCTGGGCCCGGTATCCTTAATACTATGAAACTTTGCAGGTTGTTGCTTGTTGCTGCTCAACAGTGTTTGGTAGAATGGCTATTGCTTGTGGTGGTTGAATTGCAAAGTGAATGTGGTTGTGGTTTGTTGCAGTTGTTGCGGAAAACTGCATAGTTGAGTCGCAATCATGCTAGTGATTTCAAAGCATCTCATCCAAATGTATTCTTTTGCTAAGCTTATATATAAAATGGCAGCCACCATGCCTGGGTCAGTGGCCATGCTGGTGGTTGGGAACACCTTTCAGTGCTGAAGTTTTGGCTGTGTTTCCCTTCCGTAATCGGGAAGTGCCCTGTTTTTTTTGAGCGGTGTTGGTTTGATTTTTTGTGTTTTGACCTTTCCAGCATTGTTTTGCACATATTATAATTCATTCAAATTACCAGTTGCTTGAGTTCCTCACAGTTTCGGTTCTCTTGATTAGTTTTGGGGGATTTCTTTTTTTTTCAATAGCAAATATTTTGCAGATGTATGGTCAAGTGTTGTCATCTTTGCCTGTTTCTGCAGCTTATTTTTTGCAGCATCTTCTGGGGTGATGAATGGTCCAGGAAGCAAATTTTTGTACTTCCTGATGGTGAAGCATCACTCAGGGCATTCCTCAGTCTGTTTCAGTAACAAATTAGTAAATCAATAAACTCTTCTCTCTCTCATATAGTATTTTTCTTTTGTAACAAGTCACCTGATGATGTGTTGCCCTGTTCCCCCTGCTTCCAGATGAGAAGGTTGTGTATGTGGGCATGAAATCAAAGGAAAAGTGACATGCTTGTCATTATGTGCACATAGTCTCACATAGGATAGGTCCTTTGCATCAAGTCATGGCGGTTTGCGAGGTCTTTGTCCATTTGCATTCAGCAGTTTGCTGATTTCCTACACATACTGATGAAGGTCGGGCATACTTGCATGAATGCAAGGGAATGTGACATTGCTTGTCACTACACATAGTGTCAAATAATATGTTCCCTTTGTATCAAGTCACTGTACAGTGCCTTACCAGTCTGTTTGGATTCATCCTGCTGCTGATTTCCTGCATATTGTCGAGAAGCTTATGTATGTTTGTATAAATTTAAGGGGAATGTGGCAAGCTTGTATAACCCACATACAAAACGGACGTGTGTATTTCCTGTTAGACGTTAAACTTGACTATTCTCATCCAATACCTATTGTAGGAAATAGTGACGGTTGATAAAGTGTCTACAGAGTATTATCGACGCACTACCTTAGTGGTCACTTGTTTAAGCGTCTACACGTGAGTAAAGTTAACCCGGTACTTGTATGTTAACTTAAACCGAGCTGCGTCATTAGCTTCTCTCGGCTTGTAGCACTGGGAAACGTGGACGAATTCGATGGGTTTCTCCGGTTATTCCTTGAAGGAACAAGGAACCCTTGTGGCGTTACCGGTCGCAGCAATTTTATTGCCACATCACTGAGATCGGTCAGTTTTTTTGTTTGGCTTGATTCATCATGAGGAATCATCCAGCTACCTAGATGGTGAGCCTTCCCACCAGGATTTAGAAAAGAAAGAATTGCCAACATTCCCTGTGGACACTGGCCAGCTCTGCACGGCGTGGTGTGGTAGGCCGTATCACTGAGCACCCTCACACTCAGTCCTGATATACCAGTCTCCCCTCATCAGAGCTTTACACCCCCCCTAGACTGTGAAATATTCAAGTATTTCTCATGTGAAAGGTGTTTAGCAAATGAGTCTGGTCATTTCTTTGTGCAAACTGTGAATGAGGTAACTTAGACAAGATACTTGTAAGTACATTTGAGTATTGTAATACCATTCTGCTGTGTGTGTACAATTTATTTTGTTTACTTTCTTAACTAAAGCCAGCATTTATATTCATAATCACATCTGTCTGTGTCTCTCATTGAAACATCCTACTGAGCTCCTGCAGTTGAACCTACTGGTTCTTTCATAACACAAAAATTGTAAATTGTAGCTACTATATTATTATTATGTTATTAGTTTTTACTATTTCTGTGTCGTAAGTGTTACACTTGTCACTACACATAATTTCGTGGACTGCATCTCTCATCTCACTTGATACATGTCACCAAAACAGCCATTACCTTGACATAATTTAGTATCAGTACTAATGAATTCACTGAGACTGAGTCTGGTCCATCGCAGTGATAATCAGTTTAGATATGTGGCTGAATGTTATAGCCAACACAGGAGTTCAGATTTGCTCAACAGATTGCTAGCTCCAGTATTTTATTAATTTTTTAAATCTTCTTATTGGTATTTATAGAATGTGTACAAAATCACAAACATAACTGAATATAAAGAAACTATACATTTTGTGCACAACCCCTCCTGGAAAAAAGAGTTTTCTCTAACACCAAATGATGTAGGTCATCGACCCACATCTTAAAGGTTGGGGGGAATTTCTCCTTCCATTTAAGAAGTATCAGCCATCTGGCTATCAGAGTCCCAAAGGCTATTAAAATTTTGTAGATTGTAGAAATGTATACCTTGTGGGATTATTCCAAATATGGCAGAAATCACAGAGGGTTCTATAGGCATCTTGTAGGACATCTTTAAATGCTTTAAATATTAAATGCCAGAAATTATCTAGTTTCGAGCAAAACCAAAACATATGTGAGAGAGTGGCTGTTAATTGCCTGCATCGATCACAAATAGGGTCAATATTAGGTGTGAACTTTGCAAGTCTCACTTTAGACCAGTGGAGGCAATGTACAACTTTGAATTGAATAATCCTGTGTTGCAAACAAATTGAACAGGAATGTATCCTATCAAAAGCTTATTCCCAAACCTCCTCAGAAATTTCCAAACCTAAATCCTCCTCTCATTTAGGGGTTCCAGGTTATATGTTTTTAATAGAGAGTAGACTTTCCCAATAGTCCCTTTGGTCAAAGGATGCAAAAGTATTGTCAACAAATCCTCCATTGTGACCACTCCTCTTCTGGCCCATTCATGAAAGCTTTGTCTGTGGTTGAGGGTGTAAATTGATGATTTCTATCAGTGGGTGCACATATTGATAGGTCTCCGAGAGAAAATACTCGTCTGAACTGTATACAAATTCTAAGAGAATGTTTCACAGTTGGATTTGAGGTAAATTTACCTACAGATTCAAGAAGAGGGAGTTTTGAACAAAGCAATGAGTGCAAGAAGGTATGAAAGCAAGAAGAAATCTCCATTCGCAACCAATGATACAACAATGCGATACGACAATGATATTATTAGACTGGGATTCCTTCCAGTATAACATGGACCTTGTGTTGGCAGCCCTATAGTAATATTGAAAATTAGGAAGAGATAATCCTCCATGTTGACGATGCCGCTGTAAAATATTTTTCCTTATTCTAGGGTTTTTTTTGTTCCATAAAAATCTCGATATCATCTTATCTACAGATGTAAAGAAGGATTTAGAAAAATATAAAGGAATGCATTGAAGTACATATAGAAAGTTTGGCAGCATGTTCATTTTGATTGTATTGATTCTCCCTCCCAATGACAGAGGCAGTAAGCACCAACATTCCAGATCTTGCTTAATAGTGGTGAGAAATTAGCTTTAAACTGTCTTTAAAGGCATGTGTTACCCAAATTCCTAAATATTTGAAGTTTTGTGGGCTGACTTTAAAAGGGAATAAGTCAAACTTAATTTGCTTAGCTGCTGAGTTTACTGGCATGGTTTTGCATTTTTGTAGATTAATTTTGTATCCTGATTCTAGTTTATTCAAGGTAATTGGTAGGCTAATTAAAGGATGGGACAAGTACAAGAGCATATCATCAGCATACAAGGACACCTTATTCATTGAATCATATCTTTGTATTCCTGATGTCCTGGGTGATAGGGGAGTCACGGTGGAGTGAAAAGTAAGAGGAGAGGTTATTGTTTGTACAGACGGCCACCAAGGGTGAAGAATACAAAACTTTTATCCAAGAAATAAATCTTTCACCGCAACCAAATTGTTTGAGGGTATAGAAGAGATAATCCCACTCCACCCGATTGAAAGCCTTCTCAGCATCAAGTGAAACCTGTACTTCTGGAACATCCGATGGAGTGGGATTATAAAGAACATTAAGTAGGTGTCTGATATTAAAAAATGAATGACGACCTTTTATGAAGCCTGTCTGATCCTCAGCCACTATTGAGGGTAAGACCACTTCTAAACAGCAGGCTAGCATTTTTGAAAGGATTTTACTCTCTACATTTAAAAGTGAAATGGGACGAAATGAACTACATTCTAAAAGTTTTTTGCCTTTTTTAGGGATAAGAGAGATGACTGCTAGTTACATAGTCAGAGGGAGAGAACCAGTAGCAAGTGATTCCTCAAATACAGAGAGCAGAATAGGAGAAAGTTGGGCAAGTTGGAAGAATTCACTAGGAAATCCATCAGGTCCTGGGGACTTTCCATTTTGCATGGATTTAATTGCATTTGTGAGCTCTTCCACATAAAATGGATTATCTAGATCAGATGAAGTCTTGATATCAATTATGGGGACATTTATTTTTCTAAAGAATGACTCAATGCTATCCATGCTGGATAGAGGAGTCCGTATTTAACACCATCTCGGCCACGAAGCAGTCGCCTCACCTCATTGAAAGTAGATCTAGCCTGCACAACGCTTGGGGGGGGTAGTCCGGGAAAATGGAAATCTCTGTCCCTTTCCAGCGGAGTGGTCTGGATTCCCAGGCACAATAGAAGATGTCGATTATTGGCCATTAGCACTTTCCTATCCCACTCAAAATAAGATATAGTGGAAAAACAACTTACTACAAACTGTTTTTCATACCTTTTTTCAGTATAAGGTGCCTAAAAATATATTTAAATTTGAATTGCAGCAGAGCATGTCTTCTATGCTGCCTACTCCATTGCCTGCTCACTAGCACCTCCCCTTCAGTATTTTGAACCATTTGAAAACTTTTAGGAGTTACATGCAGCAGGCCAGAAAACAAAAAGGTCTCTTCATAATATTGCTCAAACCATATATGTGCAATGTTACCATCTTTGTGATATCTTTAATTTGTTAGTCAAAAGAGAAGGTAGGATCAAAGGTGACAGCAATATTTTTGACACTAATGAAGTATCACATAATTACTCTATTACACTATTGTCTGTGATGAGTAGGGCCAATGACCAGCATCAGGAATTTTACTTTACTTTAGGAGCAGCATTTATACTTTCACAGCAGCCTAGCAGGCCTAATTATTTAATCTGAGAATGTGAGTATTGCCATTACTGGCAAATACAATGAAGTATTGTCAGCATAGCAATGGAAATAATGTTTTTTTCAGTGGATAACAGGGAAATGGAATCAACAAAGTTGCTCTATGATTATTATTTAAGTATAGTGGTATTAAGATATAGACTATATGGTGTGGAGGAAGATGAGGACTAAAGTATGCAACCAAAGGAGAGACTCGAACTAGGCGGGGTGAGTACAAGCTAATCGAGGGGTGAAGTCCCGCCCCTTCTGCTGTGTCCCATGGGACCTAAGTTAAGATAAAATATGAATGGCAGTCAATGGGGAGAGACAAATAATTTTTTGATCCAATTTGAAATTTGCTATGAACTACACATATGATTTTTGTCAATTTAAAAGATAATTTAGAGTCAAGGAAGTCTCCCCCCGGAACTGCCACCTTATCGTGATGGGGGAGTTTGAGTGCCCGAATGATCCTGGGAGCTATGTTGTCCGGGGCTTTATGCCCCTGGTAGGGTCTCCCAAGGCAAACAGGTCCTTGGTGACAGATCAGACCAAAAGCAGTTCATGAACCTCTATGGCTAAAGTTAAAACAAGGACCGAGACGTCACCCGGCATAGTGCCGGGGCCCCCCACCCCCATCCATGCATCTCTCTAAGATGGTTTGTTGGTCCACTTGGTCGGTTGGTCAGTCTGTCCCTGTTTGTTTAAAGAGACAAACAGTGAAAATGGCACGTGAGTCAAAAGCAGAGGATTAGGATAGAATAGAATATATGTAGAATGTATATAATCTTACTTACTTAAAAGAAAATTTCACTCTTGTAACAATTTTAATTCTATAATCCTACTGTTGTACTGTCCACTTATTACACCGTTTTGCAATTATTCTGAGGAATGGTGTTGCAGGCTCATATTTAAAAGGAGTTAAAAATGATAGGCTGTGTCTGATGATGGGCTGGTCATAGTGGGCCTGTCTGGGTCATAATGCCAGGGCAGATTTTTGGTATCAGTCCAGCCCTGGTTACCTCCAACAGAACAGAAACTGATTGAACCAGCGTGAAATGAAATTTAGACCGACAGGGCTGTATGTGTGTGAGGTGTGTTGGTGTGTACTAATTAAGTAATTTAGTAATTCCCTGATTTAAAGTTAACAAAAGCAGGCCCTCTGCTGGACACTCTTACTGCCAAACTTAGCTTTTCTAAGACTATACACACATGAGCAAGTAAACACATACACACACATGAACACAAAGGCACAAACTGTGAGGGAGGGATTTAGTCAGAGCAGCACACAATAAGCTGCTCTAAGACAACCTGGAATCTCCTGTTTTGAGTCTGAACGCTGCCCAACACAGTAACCAGCCAAACACAAAACATCACTCAGTTTTTCATCTCTGAAACATTTACCCTTAGTGGATCATCTTTTGCTTTTCTTATCTTTTCATAGATTGAAGTGAGAGGTAAGTTTTAAAAGATGAGACCATTTTATTAAAACTTATTTAGTAGTTTTAACCCTTGCAGTACAAGCAGTTAGATGAGGCTGAGGCACGTCAAAACATAGAAACAGTAAAATGTCTGTTCTAAAATTTTTACCCAACTTGAAAGAGTCCAGGATGGTGTCTATTCAGTTCACTTTAAAATGTTTTGCCCCATGTTGTGTGGAGGATCAGGTGGTTCACGCAAATAATTAGACAGAATGTAATTAGTCAGTCATTATCTGTAACCGCTTAATCCCCCTATGGAGGGTCGCGGGGGGGCTGGAGCCGATCCCAGCCGACAT
>JAPQRN010001141.1:0-13573 GCA_037367275.1 Coranthus polyacanthus | reverse complement strand
TGTTGCTCAAACAGTGTCAGAGTTGTTTTTATGGACACACAACGTGAACCGGATCAGAGAGAACATTTACTGACTTTATAATGGATATAAAAGGTTAAAGACGACGTTCAGTATGTGCAGTACGGAGGTCAGACGATACCACTAATACATTATAAATAAGATGAATATCAGACACAATAACTTCTGAAATAAAAGAAGAGATACTTTGACATCATAATATTTTGTCTGTTTTTAACCTGATCATGTTTTACTTTGACAACGTCATCCACTCTTGACGTGACTCTGTTCTAAACGTCGGTAAACGTGGTGTACTGTAGTGAAACCTGACGCTGGAGTTTAAAGGGGAGTAAAAAAACGCTCGTTTCATTCACAGATGAAGCCGACAGAGATAAGAGGTCGACGCCTGAATAAATAAATAAAGGCTGTTCAAACGGCTGCAGGCTCATGTGATAACTAGAAATGTATTATCAAACATCTTTTCAATCACAGGAAAAACCAGTGGAAAATGAACTAAAACCTGAGAAACAGACGGAGCAGAGGACAGTCCTAATGAGAGACGACTCCGACTCGTTCTGATGGAAATGTCCTGCTCTGTCTTCATTTTCATTCCTTTCTTAATCATCAGTTTCAATCACATGCAGGGATACGTCCTGTATCTGCTGACTCGTGAACTCACATCAGATCAAATGTTATTTATTCTGTTTCATGTGGTCGTTTGTCGTATTCTTACCAACGTTACTTGTGTTTGGTTGATTCTAATGAAATAACATAATAAAAAAGAAGTGACGAAGCATCGTGATCCGTTCACTTCAGATTTTTGAATTAATGAATGTTTACTCTGGGTTCACATCGCCTACGATATGAGTTTGAACAGATAAACCAGACATTTTGAACACATTTACATCTAATAAATCACACTTTTGTTTAATCTACGTGTTGTTGAAAATAACAACACATTAAAGAATACTATAATACTACTGTATTAATAAATACATTCAGGGATGTAACTGCTTCTTGTTGAACGTTTATTGAAATGCTTCAAATCACAGTATTGGTTTAGTTGTTTTTTTTCTTCAATATATATATATAATATATATCTAACATAGTATTTTCTTTGGTTTTGGACTCATTGTACTTTGTGGCAACGGTTTCAATTATCAAACGCTTGAGTCATTGTGACGTCATCAGTTCCAGGTTGTTTGATAAACTGATCAAAAACAGCTGTGGTTCCATCCATCATCCTCCTCCTCTTATCCGGATCCAGGTCTCGGGTTCATCAGCCTAACCAGAGGAGCCCAGACCTCCACCTCCACCAGGTGGACACCGAGGCGTCCCAGACCAGTCCCCCAGTCCCTCAGTCCCTCAATCCCTCCAGCGTGTCCTGGTTCTGCCCCGGTGTCTCCTCCCGGTTGGACATGAACCTCACCAGGAGGCGTCCAGACCAGATGAACCACCTCCACTGGCTCCTCTCTACTAGATCAACCAGTAACTGACCTTTCAGCTCAGCTCCCTCTTCACCACAACAGACCAGTACATGGTCCACATCCCCGATCCGCCTGTCGACCTCCTCCTCCATCATTAACCAACTCATCGACAAGTCCCTGAGATACTTCAACTCCTCCACGGTGACTGTACGTTGGAGTCAATCATCTCTTGCAAATTAGTCTTGGAAAATGAGAACCATGTGAGTTTTTCCTTCAGTCCATCTGTCTGACTTGATGCTGCGCATCCTGTGATGCGACTGTTTCACATGTGGACGTCACCGTGACAACGCTGCGTCGCCCTACTTTAAAATATATTCGTTGACACACACAACGTCTCCTGCGACCACGGCTTTGGAAGTGGACGTTTGAAAGTTTGTCCAAACGTGAGCTCTGACAACAAAGCCGTTCGTTTCAGTCTGTCAGGCTGACGTTTCAGGCCGTAAAAGTGTAAATAAGAACAGAAACAGTGGTTTAGTGACAGCGAGAACAGAACCCGGACCTCCTGGTGTCGCTTCGGTTCTGGTTCAGATAAAACAGCCTGAACGTGACCTGAGAGACAGAGCGGAGGGCAAAATGTGACTCACGCAGCCTTCAGTGAATCTAAGGAATAAAACAACAGCCTCTCGGTTGTTTTCCAGGCGTGTGAGTCGGATGAAACACTGAGCGCGATGCAGCCGTCGCACATAAAAACACAAGCATATTTAATTCATCAAAACCTCCTGCAGCCAAACAGACGCCTCTCATGTGGATCTGGAAGACCACCAGCTCTTACTCTGCTTTATTATTTGCGTTGCTTCCAGACATCCTTTTATTTTGAGCCTGGAGACGTTAGAGTTCAAGGTTTGTGTTTGTGAGGACGTTCATGATTTAAACACACGTTTTTATACAGGTTTTTACTAGAGTTTAAAGTTTGGGTTATTTCTAGAGGCTGAACATGGTTTTGATCATGCGTAGATTTATACACTTTGCTTTTATATTCATATTTTAATCACTAAACATTGCAAAGGCCTGACTGAAACTGTACGATTATTAAACATGAGAAGCTCTTCTCTTTTTTTGTACTTTATTCTCGTTACGCCACATGAATTAGATGAACATATTCTGAAGGATTATCACAGACTGCTGTTTCTGCTCGTTACAGATTTGATCATTTCATTTCTGCTTCTTACAGACGAAGCTCCGGCGTCGCCAGGAGGACGATGCGAGGGTTGGACGTGTTTACCTTGGACGCTCAGCTCCGTGTGAGCCGTCAGGTTCTGGTTCTTGTTCGCCGCCGTGCAGCTGTAACTTCCAGAGTCGTCGTCGGTGACGCTCCTGATGATCAGATTACTGCCGGCCAGCAGAGAGTACTTCTTATTCCTACACAAACACACACAGGTAGTACTTCACAAATGTGACACACACAGTCCGATGTTACAAACACAAACAACAGACAACAACCTCAGATTAATCAGACTATGAACAGTAATGTAGAGTTTACTTATGTTCAATGGTAGCACAGAACACTATGTAATAACCACGTGTGTTTTCTAATCAAATAAACATACACGTAACGTTAATGACAGCAGCTGTGCAGGGGTTTAGTCTTTACTGAAATAAATAATGGATCAGACAAAGTCATGACAGGATCATCTTCCATCAGCGAGTGAAGAAACGACAGGTGTTGAGTTAATGTCAGAGGTTTATTCAATGTCATCACTTCATGTTTAAACGTCTGCACATGAGAGACCGGTCACGACGTTCTAATATTCAAACAGTTCTTATATAATGAAGCATCGATCCGTTCATGGAAGCATCGTCCTGTCTCTTCAGTGTCTTAGTGGCGTCAGGTATCAGATCCTGGTGGTTCTGTGTGATCCAGGACTGGACTTCATTACAGCTCCTTAACGTTGTGGATCAGACGCTTCCACACTGGTGTCTCTGTCAGACCTGGACCTCCACAGAACCACCGTGAAGCACCATAACATCTAACAACGCTGTGGATCTGAAACGTCCATCAACAAGCTACCACCGACTAACAAACATCTCAACTGCCAACGTACACAAACCTTTCCACTGTCAAAACACCGTCTCTTCAGAGTTTCTTCTTTGAACGGGAAAACCTGACTTGAGTCTGTTCAATGTGGTCACTTTCATTTTGAATGTCTTTGTAATAGAAAGTCCTACATCTCAATTAGTAAAATGAATTCACATCTATTTGGATCTGCCTCCGGTGACCCAGGTCGACTAAGATGAACCTGTGAACGTCACAGTTCAGTCTGGTTTATCTGTCACACAGTCAGTCCAGGTCCACCTCCGTTCAGTCCAGTCCTGTACGAGTTCACGTTGAATCCAGATGAATTCACTGTCGTTCTTCTGCGTGGCCTTCAACCAGTATATGAACGGCTTTGAAACAGTGATTTAAGCAGCAGTTTCTTCTTGATCTTGATATTCATTCATTCATTCATTATCTGTAACCGCTGAATCCTCTGGAGGGTCGCGGGGGCTGGAGCCGATCCCAGCTGACATCAGGCGAAGGCGGGGTTCACCCTGGACATGTCGCCAGTTCATCACAGGCTGACATAGAGGACGAACAACCATTCACTCTCACATTCACACCTATGGGCAATTTAGAGTGTTACGGTTAAGGTGCATGTTTTTGGACTGTGGGAGGAAGCCGAAGAACCCGGAGAGAACCCACGCAGACACGAGGAGAACATGGGTTCGAACCCAGGACGTCCATGATGTGAGGCGACGGTGCTAACCACTGCACCACCGTGCCATGATAATAATAGTCAATTATCAAATTCACAGTCATTATCGAATCACATTTGTTGTTTGAAATGTTCCTCCCGACTGCACATTTAAACCAAGTGACTGGATTTGTACATTTTACAACACAGTAAATAACAGAAAAACTGGAATCTACATATTCAGTGTTGAACGGTAAGATGGACAGACAGATACAGACCAGCTCTGGATCAGCTCGTCTCCTCTCGTCCACTGGATGCTCGGAGTCGGATATCCGGAAGCACAACATTCCAGAACAGCATCTGTTCCCAACAGAGCAGTGACTCTGGATGGACGCTGAAGGAACTGGAGGTTTCTATTCAGTCCAGGCTCTGAGAGACAGACACGAAGACATGTTAAAGACGGGTTCACTTCATTTGTTGTGGAGCAAGATTCACAAAAACAAGTCATGAAAACAACATCAACAACATAAATAAAGCAGAGCGAGTGCAGAAGATACAAAGTATGGCCTGATATGAATGAAGTAAAAGTGTACAGAGTCCAGACAGTGATGAAACATTATAATGGGTCCATTAACCAATGGATTATTATCCTGATGAACTCATGAATGAAACATCAGAAAACAATGAAAAACACCCAGGAACCAACAGTGTTTATGTACATTTACAAACACCAAAAACAAGAAAATCAATCACAATCCGATCCTGATCAAAGCAGAGCCGTGGTTTCACTGTGATGAACGTCTGCTAAAACCCAGCAGCAGCTCTCAGGCTGTCGGTTTATTTCTGAACAGTATCATCACGTTGAGCCCGGCTGCAGAAACACCATCTATTCACACTGTTAGAAACATGGACTTCCACAAAGCTTCAACCACCTGAGACTGAGGAACATCCAGCTGAGACCTCACTGTCATGTTTATTTACAACCTGTTTATACTGATTATCAGAACGACGTCACTTTGAAGGATTCACATGTTGGTTTTTAACCTCGGCAGGTTCCGTCTGATCACAACACACAGGTTTGAGGTTCAGGTACTGTGGGTTTCTTTGCCCTGGGGTCGGCCTGAGGGGCCGAAGGCGCCTCAAAGACCGACGAGACGATTTCCTCCCAGAGACAGGAAGTTACATCAACGCAGCCCTGAGGCAACAACGCACACTTTTATTTCATCCATACAGCCATGCTTTTCTTTTCCCAAAGCTCGACTCCCGGCGTCAAAACTTTTTGTAAATGTGAGAGTGTATGTTTTTTAATATGCAGAGACCTAGAGGTTTTTATTACATCGTAAGGCAGTGGATGTCGGCTCACCTCTGGACCTACAGACATGGTCACGAAAACCAAAAGGAATCAAATAAAATGAGCATCGTAACTTTTTTATGCAAAGAATCTGTTTTGAATGTGTTTGAGTTTTGATTTGTGTTTTAAATCCATGTTCAACAGACTTGATGATGATGCTGCATTTCACTGACAGATGTGGTGGGAATCACCATAGCAACCATGTATAAAGGGCGGGAATCACCATAGCAACCATGTGACTCCTTATCTGTCAAACTAATCTTTTCCTCTTTAACAATAATAACTGTCGGACATTTTGTGTTCATTATTAATGTATTAATGAACTTCAAACTGTTTTCAATTATTTTACATCCTGTAGCTGTAATGTTATAAATAGTATTCCAATAAAATATTGCAAATGTAAAAAAAAGCTTTTACATTTATTTTTTTTAAATGATTTGAGAAAGGTTTTTCAGAGTCATAGTTTAGTAAAAACACCTGTGAGTAAAGCCAGAGGTCAGAGGTCATACACACTCAGCGAATCAGAAGGAGTCAGTGCATTTGATCTGACCTTTGACCCCTGAGTCCATCTGATGAAAACTTCATAAACTCAGCACTGATCAAAGATTTAAAGCTTCGTGTGATCATTAAATCTTCATCCAGATCAAAGAGAATCCACGAGATCAGAGTCATTTTAGATTTTACATTTAATAATTTTATGTTTTATATATTTTATGTGGTGGTGCAGTGGTTAGCACCGTCACCTCACATCACGGAGGTCCTGGGTTCGAACCCAACACCGGCCTCTCGGTGTGGAGTTTGCATGTTCTCTCCAAGTTCTCCAGCTTCTTCCCACAGTCCAAAAACATTTAATATTTTTAGATCTTATATATTTTTATATTTTATATTTTTATATTTTATATATTTTTAGATTTTAGATTTTTAGATTGTATATATTTTTAGATTTTAGATTTTATATATTTTTTATATTTTATTTTTAGATTTTAGATATTTTTAGATTTTAGATTTTATATATTTTTAGATTTTATATTTTTAGATTTTAGATATTTTTATATGTTTAGATTTTAGATTTTTAGATTTTATTTTTATATTTTTTTATTTTTAGATTTTTATATTTTATATATTTTTTGATTTTATATATTTTTAGATTTTATTTTTAGATTTTTTTATTTTTAGATTTTTAGATTTTATATTTTTATATTTTTTGGTCAGAACCCTAACACACAGTTAAACAATGACTGTTAAATGATAAAACGTTCATATGCGTTGATGTTGATAATTAATCGAAGTTATTGTGGTTTTAAATTATTCATGATGAAAATGATGGAAAAGACAATTATTTGGACTCTTGTCTTTCATTGTTTTTGTCCAGATGATCAAACAGCTTCTATAATATTCACATCTTTTGTTTCTTTTTAACCCTTTATGTTTGTTCTGTTTGTACAGATTCTACAAATGTCAAATTAAATGGACTTTATGTTTCAGTTTCAATAAAACATATGAAGAACTGTTTTAAGACATGTTTTAATTGTTTTATTCTCTTCTATTATGAGTTCATGAACTCTGTACTTGTGTTTAATTATATTTTTAATATTCTTCTTGGTCTGGGTTAGATTTGAACTGGTTCATACACTGAAGGTAGGAGCAGTATATGAAGGGTTAATGCTGTTTACATTGATTATATTATATTACAGTGATTATCAGTCGATAAACCAGACCTAACGGGGCCTGAAACGTCTCCACATCTCTGTACAAACAGTATCATTTGTTTTTGAAACTATGTCTAAACCCTGAAGTCAGAGCTGTATTTACTGATGTTAAACCAGAAGAAACAGAAACCGGCTGCTCTCGTCAAATAATCAATACTTTAAGAAATGGCAAAAATTGCAAATTACGCTCAAAGCTCACATCCAAATTATCATTTGATGCAGTGTTTTTTTAAGGCAAGTGAAGCAAACTGTCAGTTTTACTGTCATTAAAACATTGGAGTATTTCATATTTTTATAGTTTCATTTTTATTTCAGTGTTGAAGGTTTATTTGTCTTAAGCTGCTCTAAGTTTTCAAAAGACTCTAAAGTCTGACAGAGACAGTTTTACTCATTTATGTACTGTGAAAAACAGTAAAGTCACATCTAGTTTCTGGATTTTGACTCAACACCAGCCTCTGTTTTCAGACCAGGTCACGTTCGGAAATACGTCCACCAAAGCATTTTGAGTTCAACCCATAGGGGGCGCCACAAATGCTACAAATATGGACTTTAAAACCTGTCATTTGGTTCACATAATATGAAAGAAAATAGGTATTTATTTATTGGTCCGAGTGGGTGTGACTTGTTCGTCATTATCTGCAGTTTATGCTTTTGTTCATGTGTAAATGCTTCAAAACAGTTTGATTCCTGCAATAATTAAGAGTCAAAAAAGTGAATATTTGAAAAGTTGTGTGTTATTGACTGACTTTTGACACAATTGTTCATTGCTGGTCAGAGCTTTAACTCTGCTTGAAACTATATCTTACATTTTGTTTTCACCTCTAAAATGTTTGAAATTTACTTTGATGCAGTTTTTAAAGGCAGGTGAACTCTTTGACCTAAAATGAACGAATCGATCATTCATCAACAATCGATACGTCCTCAGCTCACCTGGCAGGACTCGGAGCTCGGCGTCCGTCCCGGTCCTCGTGCTTCCCGGGTTGTCGGCGAGGCAGCGGTACGTGGCGGAGTCCGGCGGCTGGACGCGGCTGACCTGCAGCGAGCCGGACGGCAGCACGGCCAGCCGCGACTCGGGGTCGAAGGTCAGCGGAAGGTCCTCCCGATTCTTCTGCCAGCGGATGACAGGGGTCGGGTCGCCCGAGACCTCGCATCGGAGCAGAGCGGTGTCGCCGAGGTACGAAGACACGGACTCAGTGGGGACGACCACCTTCAGAGGACCTGAGGACGGATCAGTACAGGATCAATAAAGTGATACAGGATCAATAACACCTTCAGAGACCTTCAGGGACAGAGGGGGAAGAGTTAACCATGTACATCTGAGATGTCTTTGTTATATTGTTTAACATTTTCTTTACTTCACAACAGTAATAAATAAATCAACTGCTTTGACAATAAAAACAGAGACACATCCGTCTGTTACAGCCACAGACCTGGAATAAACCCGTCCAATCACTGCCTTCAGACTCTGCAGTGATTGGCTGACCGACCTGTCCGTCAACCCTCCAACCTCCCGACCAGCGTCACCTCGAGTCGTCCACTCAACGGACGCACTGTTAAAGCAAGCAGCAGCAGAGGACGCGGAGCCAAAATGTCCAGTTTCACCTCAACCTACAGCAGATTGAACCATCAAATAAAACTAGACGACGACTGAAGGAGAAAAGACGACGGTAAGAGGACGTTGGATAAAGGAGGAGGTTAAACATCAGTGTGTGGTGACAGCGTCCAGGTCTTTAACTTATTTAAAACGACGTCTCAGACACCGCTTGACAGAACGTCGTCACGTTTGGAACCAACGTTCACTTGGAATCAAGGATGAACTGATGAACGGGTCAAAGGTCACGGGCCAACGTTGCCGTGACCTCACGTCTCTGACTGGAATTTCTAGTAACCGAGAGAACTGCATGAACAGATTATGATACGAGGACTGGACTCAGGGCTCGTTTGTAAAAGATTATGTAAAAAATGTAACAACATTATAAAAGATAAAACAAGTAGAAGATAATTCAGTGTTATTTGTAAAAGTTGTGAAAACAAACTCTAAGATACCTTTAAGAAGAGATCGAAACATGTCGTTTGTTTCAGACGCTGGTCTAAAGGTGACACATCATATAAAACACCTCCAACTCAGGGATCGCTGATGAAAATGATGATGATCTGAACTTCAGTCTCTTCTCAAATACATCAAATGAAATTGAACTTGTAAGTAGATGTATAAACATTAACAACAGAGGTAATGACATTATCCCACAGTGAATCTGAAGTCATCCCTTCTGCGTAGAGTCTGAAAACCAGTCTGAAGTTGATGATGATGATGTATTTAGTGACATATTAATCACACTTTCGTTTTCTGTTCGGTTGCTCATGTTTAAACTCAACATACTCTTTGATATGAAGGTGATGTTGAGCCTGGTTCTAGACGTTGCTGTTCCGCTGGTTTTCCGGGACTTCGCCAGCGTCTGTATTCCCAGGAATGCCGCTGAGGTGTGGGATCTGTTCGGGACGCGGACCTGTCAGACCGGCAGCGGGAGGCCAAGGCGACGAGCGGGAGGAGGACGAGGGCCGACGCCGGAGGTTTTGAGGTCGAGTAGAAGAGGAGGGTGATGAAGATGAAGAGGAGCAGAGCGGAGGTGGAGCTCAGCGGGTGGAGGTGACATGGACTCGGGGCGACCGGGGGCGACCGGGGGCGACCGGGGTCCTGCCGGGGTCCTGCCGGGCCTCGGTCTGATCGCATCAGTCCACCCGCTGCTCGCACTCGTCTGCAGGAACCTCAGGAATTCAACACGTTTATTTTCTCCTGGGCTCGTGTTGTTCTCAGACTTTATGGCTCAGGTTGAAATGATTAAATACAAATATTATCACAGCGGGAGGTTTCAGACGAGATCAGCGCTCGCACGACACGAAGACAAACAAAGCAGGACTTCACCTGCTTTTTAAACGCTGCTTCACATTCAATTTCAAACATTTTAGATGTTTCTAAGAACAAATGTAAAATATATCTGCAAGCAGCAATACAGGGTTTAAATTATTATATTTCTTACGATGAGTAATTTTAACTGACTTTCTTTGTTGTTTCTTTGGTGGACGGACGCTGGACTCTGCAGTGATCGGTTCATGAGATGATGCTACACGTACACTGTAAAGAGACATTTTGGTTCTTCGGGATGTAAAAGTCCACGTCAAACCCAACAAACAAATGTGTCGCGTCACGTAACGACCAATCGCAGCAGACGTCCAGGATTCAGTCACGCATCTGTGGATGAGCTTCAACCTCCGTGATTTCAGAGGATCTTAGACAAAGGTTTACAGTAATTACGTTGCTTCGTCCTGTTTACAGTCGCAGACACGTCCACACGTTCTACAAAACATCCAGTAACATCTGAAACATGAGTTTTAAACTGTGACAGAACCATGAGATTCTCAACCTTCAGAGGAATTTTACACCAATCCAGGTTCATTTATGTTGAATTCAATCACATGATACAACACGGACTCAGTGGAGCGGAGTTCTTTTAGCATTCTGCAGGTTTACCCCCGAATAAAACAGGACGCATGAAAAAATATAATACAAATCAAAATCAACTAAATCTCTCAGCGAGAATCATTTCATTTTATTGTGACTTAAAAAAAACGAGAGTTCAGTCAAAATGTTCAGCTTTAATATAATGATTAAAACATGACGTGGGAAGTGGTGGAGTTTGAATCTACGTAGAAATGAATGAGACGATGATTCAAAACGCTGCAAGAACTGAACGACGGATTTAAACACAAACCTACGACAAAAACTAGGAACGACTTTGAATGACTTTATCGACGCCGATTGTTTTTCATTTACAACAAAACAGAAAAACTAATTGTCTGTCGAGTTAACATGTTTTTTTGTGCCTGTAACGGAACATTTTGGGGTTTATTATGTAAAGGAGAAGTTTCCCAGACTTCGTGTATTTATTTTTATTTTCTCTGCTGCTCTTGGTGCCTTTTCAAGCGTGGGTTTGAGCTACTTCCTAAATCCCAGGTGTCCTGAGTTTCTGCTGCCGTTTGAATCCGAGGCGGAGGAACCGCTGCCGTTTGTGGTTTTCTGTTTTCCTGCCGGTTTCAAACCTGAGCACAAACACCAACGTTCTGCTCGTGTTGTGCAGCGGTGGAGGAGCCTCGGTGTGACTGGTGCATCGTGGGACATCACACAGATCAGAGGCGACGGGAACGCTGATACGAATCTGCATCGAGCCTCTTATATAAGCTGTACGGCTGTCGGACGGAGTGAGGATCACGACGCAGCCTGCAGCGCCAACAACACACTGTACACAAATGAACAGACGCACACGGACACGCAAACGTACACCATGAACACACAGGAGTCTGTGGAGGTCGAAGGTGAACCACGCCGAGGAAACAAGGAGATCAAACAAGGAAAGGAAACAAGTGAACACGAGGAGGAAGCGAAGCGGAGGAGAAAAATGTAAAGACATCAGGAAAGGAAACATGTTGAGGAAAGGTCGCAAGGAAAGGAATCATGGACAGGAAAGACGATAAGGAGACGAAAAGGAAGGAGGAGGAGAGAAAACAAGGGAAGGACACAAGTGGAGAAAATGAGGAGAAGACACCTCCTTCTTCTCCTTCTCCTCCTTCTTCTTGTCCTGCTCCTCCTTCTTCTTCTCCTGCTCCTCCTCCTTCTTCTTCTCCTCCTCCCCCTTCTTCTCCTCCTTCCCCTTCTTCTTCTTCTCCACCTTCTTCTTCTCCTCCTCTTCCTTCTCCTTCTCCTCCTCCTTCTTGTCCTGCTCCTCCTTCTTCTTTTTCTCCTCCTCCCCCTTCTTCTTCTTCTCCACCTTCTTCTCCTTCTTCTTCTCCTCCTCCTTCTTCTCCTTCTCCTCTTCCTTCTTGTCCTGCTCCTTCTTCTTCTTCTCCTCCCCCTTCTTCTCCTCCTTCTTCTCCTCCTCCTCCCCCTTCTTCTCCTCCTTCTTCTCCTCCTCCTTCTTCTTCTCCACCTTCTTCTCCTCCTTCTTCTCCTCCTCCTCCTGCTCTTTCTTCTCCTGCTCCTCCTTCTTCTTCTTCTCCTCCTCCTCCTCCTGCTCCTTCTTCTCCTCCTCCTCCTGCTTCTCCTCCTCCCCCTTGTTCTCCTCCTCCTTCTCCTGCTCCTCCTTCTTCTTCTTCTCCACCTTATTCTCCTTCTCCACCTTCTTCTCCTGCTCCTCCTTCTTCTCCTGCTCCTCCTTCTTCTCCTCCTCCTTCTTCTCCTGCTCCTCCTTCTTCTTCTTCTTCTCCTTCTTGTCCTGCTCCACTTTCTTCTTCTTCTTCTCCTCCTTCTTCTCCTTCTTCCCCACCTTCTCCTTCTTCTCCTTCTTCCCCACCTTCTCCTTCTTCTCCTTCTTCCCCACCTTCTTCTTCTCCTCCTCTGACTATTTGTTAAACCAGCCACAGGGTGCATTCAGGGTCACTGGGAAATACTGACGTCTGATTTCATCAAACCAGATACCTGTTATTTCATGGTGGAAGTGTTCCATAAAATGGAACGAAGCATCTCCAGCCTGGATGTTTTCTTTTGTTGTGGTTGTTTTGTTGCTGTTGTTTTTGTACATATGTATATTTTTTGTGTATTTTCATTTATTTTGAGCCATGTTTCCACATTATCCTGTGTGTTCTTGTTCTATATCTGCATGTTTTTATGTCTTATTCTCTGCGTTCTTTCAGCCTCTGTCTTTTTACTCCATTCACTGTTTCTAATTAATTCCCAGTTTACAGCTTCACACACAGACACACACACACACACAGACAGACACACACATACACACACATACAAACAGACACACACAAACAGACACACACATACACACACACACACACACAAACAGACACACACATACACACACACACACACACACACACAAACAGACACACACATACACACACATACAAACAGACACACACAGACACACACAAACAGACACACACATACACACACACACACACAAACAGACACACACATACACACACATACAAACAGACACACACAGACACACACACACATACAAACAGACACACACATACACACACACACACACACACACACACACAGAGACACACACACACACACACAGACACACACACACACACAGACACACACACACACACAGACACACACACAGACACAAACACACACACACATACAAACAGACACACACACACACACAGACACACACACACACACAGACACACACACACAAACACACACACACATACAAACAGACACACACATACACACACACACACACACACACACACACAGACACACAGACACACACACAGACACACAGACACACACACACACACACACACACACACACACACACACACACACACACA
>JAPQRN010001139.1:0-13579 GCA_037367275.1 Coranthus polyacanthus | reverse complement strand
CAGCTTTATTTCAGAGGTTTTCAGTTGGTTCAGGTCTGAAATTTGGAGTGGTCTAATAATTTTTTCCATGACTGTATCTTGATCAAGCCCAACAGGAGTCATCCCTTCCCCTAAATCTCTACATCAAAGGTGGTGTGAGCAAAGCAGGACTCACAGAGCCAAATTTTTACATTTGCTAATCCATGAATCTAATATCACAGACTCCAAATGTATGCACAGTACCCTTCTGCAGTCAATCCTACAGCCAGGGCTCTCTATGTGAGACTCACCTAAGCGGAACTGGAGATAGTCCAACTCACAAGTCTGGTGGTTCTCCAGGTGCAGGTCTTCTATCAATACCACAATTGAGGAATTGATATGATGTGGGTTCTGGATTAGCCACTCACAGTTAAGATTGTTGCTATAATTGGAAACCAAGTAACCAGGTGAAGTGATGTTCCCTCCCGACAGGTTGTCTAGGATACCACCACACACTAAAAAAAAGCAACAATAAATGTAACTGTAAGGGACAATCTACACAAACACTGCAGACACAATGCCATATTATAACAAGAGAGTGTTAATGTCAAAGGCATTTCTCAGTATTGCACAATACAATTCAACACTACTACATAGAGAAAATGAACACACAGATAAATCAACCCATCAAGACACTAAGATTTTATCTTAATTTGAGCAGAAAAAATTTCATGTTGTACTATGATAGTGAATTACACAAATCAGTAACAAAGATCACGGCAGAACATCCCTCGAGTAAATATCAATCTCTATGGTGAAACTTTGACTGTATTTTATACAAATATCAAATATTGTAACATTATATACATAACTAAAAACAAAAAGCGTAACACAGTAACATTTATTCTTAATCCCTAAGGGTTCTGAGAGGTGGAGCTCGCCTGAATAGGCATACCTAAAATAAATTAAGAATAGTTTCACAACCATCAGGTCAATATGCATAATCTTGGCCTCTATGGATAGCCAAAACCTCAGAGAATATAATCCGAGAGTCAGTAACATTGTGAATGTTATTATACTTGAGAAAATTGTGATAAACCTAAGGGGAAATAAAATGTTTTTATCCTCGCCTAAATTTGTTTCTAGATTAGACAGTGTATAACACCATGATAGTACTTATACCATGCAAAAAGATGTCACTGAATTCATTCAGCAACTCACTACAATTGTACCAAAGTAGGTAAGAATACCACAAAGCACATAGATTCTACAAAGGTTTTAGTGAGGCCAGGTGTACTCTGCATTTGGACACTTGGATACCCAAAGGGTACCAAATGTTTTTTTTTACTCTTAAAAGACAATTTGGCTAAAAATTCCTACTGATTACCGCTACAAGAGGCTATATGTACACAATGCAGCCTTTGAACATGATATTTAATCAGTGCATTGCCAGATTCTACCACTGTGCATAAATAAGAAAAAATTAAAACAAATTTAAAAATAGAAAAATATATAATAAATATATAAATAATACTAAATAGCAGACATTATGAAAACATAAACAGGGGCCTTGTAAGTAAACGTTTTGTCCAGCTGGTGAAATAAAATCTAAAACATAAAATCAGAATTGGCACTTTTAGCTATTCTTTTAGCATTGTCTGAAATGATCCACTGACCAGCTGCCTAGCGCAGTAACATGGGGGGAGGGGGACGCTCTTGTACAGCTGTGCATGATTAGAGTACATGGTTAGAGAATCAGAACATGAAATAAAAAGTAACATTTCAGATCTGGTGAAAAACATGCCCACAAAACACGCATTCTGTTTACTAGCTTGCCATCTCCCTTTACATTCTGTGATGTCTTCGCACACAGCGTAAAGTCCCGGAGTGTGAGATCTCGTTAGAAAGCTCACGAGAAGTAGAATATTACAGCACTGCATTTTTATTATTATATTATTACCAGATGGTAACAAGATGGCAGCAGAAGGCTGCGTATGAAATTCGTGTGAGGTGAAGTGGGAGCCTTTGTCGTCTGTGTCACCTGTTGGATTGTAATAGCTGGAATTGACTCAGAATGACCCAGAGACATTGGAGTATCTGTTTACCGGTGGATTTAGGAGACCAGATACAACTTTGATTGCAAAAACACCAAAGATAAGACATAAATTGTTATTATAATTGTAAGAAAAGAAGTTTGTTTTTGTTTCGATTTACTTGTGAGTTTTGGTCATAGTGATTGTAATTATACTGGTGGAATTTGTGGAATCTCAGTGTTCTTTTGATGTACTGTTTGTATAGCGCATAATGAAGGATATCAGATATGCCGTGAATGTGCCCTAACAAAAAAGTGAGACTTAGATAAATAACTAAAAAAAAGTAATTCATGATAACAAAACCTATGATGAAAAATTGTTGACATTTTCATCAACAAATAAAAATGATGAGGGAGGGACAATTTGAGAAGAAATGTAATCAGAACTCTGAAGCTACTGAATGCAGAAGGTTGGGGGATGTTCTGTCTCATACATTGTATATAATAGTTGTGGGAAGAATTACTGATAGGCATTGATGCATCAGCATAAAAGTTTGTAATGCGGGATCCCAAATTAAAAAACTGGGCCCTGGACATAATTTGAGATTAAATCAAGATGCATTGGTTCAGAAGTTATTGTGTGTTAGATTGCCAATAACTGAAAGTGAAATCATTCTCTTGCTACAAAATTACAGTAATAGAGCTACTTTTCAGCCAGACTGAGGTGAAAAAGCACCTCAGTTTGATCCTTTTCCTCTAATTCCTGTTTCTGCACTCTTTACTATTGTCAAACAACTCATATTAATGACAAGTGAAACCTAATTGTTGTTCAATGACAACATCAGTATGTAGAAGCAGAGCTACACCTCCACCATTTTGGACTGAAAGTACCTGAATTTTGCCTTTTTGCTTCTATACTCTTTGCCTTGATAATGACTATTAATATGATTTTAATTTATCATAAATTCAGTCTCTAAGAAGAGTGAAGAGGTCAAGATATCACATGATTTTTGTTCACCCTGCAGACATTGAAACTATAGTGAAAGGTGACAAGTTTTGACAAAAGGGGAAAAAGGCACAGTTATTTTGTGGAATCTATAAAGCTGAAATTGGCATTGCTGACTTTAGATGTTAAATTAAGTTAATTATGAATATGTTCTTCTGACTTTATTTCAGAGAAAAGAGGTTATTTCTTTAATGACAGTTGGCAGCATTTAAGTGCCTTAACTGTTACAGTAATGTCAAATCAGACCATTTTGAATATTTTTTGTAAATAAATTTAAAAAAAAAACATTAAAACAGTCAAAAGACTATGACTAAAACTAAATCAAAATTTGCTGTCAAAACTAACACTGATATCTTGCATCTGTTCAACAATATACACCAATCAGTCATAACATTATGACCACTGACAGGTGGTAAAAATACTGATTATCTTGTTACCTGTCAGTGGGTGAGATATATTAGGCAGCAAGTGAACATTTATTCCCCCTGGAAGCAGCAAAATGAGGCATGAATAAGGATCTGAATGACTTTGACAAGGGCCAAATTGTAATGGCTATGGTTATAGCTCCAGCTCTGGAGCCCCAAAATAGCATTTGGGACAGCATTAGTATTTTCTTGCCCTCTCTAACTCTGTTCTGCAGCACGAAGCTCAGCACCACTAATACAGTAATCTTAACCCTCCACAATGAGAGGGCTAAGATACAAAAATACACTCTTTGTGAGTTGAAGAGTCACTTTGGTTCTCTTTCTCCAGCTGCTGTTCTCTTCCCACAGCACAGTGCTCAGAGCACCACCCCATGTAAACATACATCAGGGCAACACAGGGATCATCAAGCACCCTACTTCACTCATGGTGTTGTGGACATGCAGATGATTTTAGTTAACAGCTTCCATGACATGCCCCTTGGGACTATCCCCATGAGTTCAAATAATAAGACTGTGTTAAAACCAGATATGAAATTAGCTCTATCCACAGAGCTCTTTAACACTGCGAGAGTGTTAAAACAACACCCAATTTAACACTTGAAAATTAACACTGCTGTGAAACTTGTGTGGGCACCTGGGCAGAGCTTTGTTTAATTAACTCTCCACAGAGTTGGGTTAACACTGATGCATTTAACTATGTCAAATAACTCCAACACTGAACACCATTTATCTCTATCTAGGTTAAAATGACAGTGTATGAGTAAAAATCAACTCTGAAATTTCAACACTCCAATTTTTGCTATGGATGACTAGGTCAGAGCATCTCAAAAACTGGAGGTCTTGTTGGGAGTTCCCAGTCTGCCATGGTTTGAAACTACCAAAAGTGGTCTAAGGAAGGAAAGTGGATCTCAAGTCTCAGCTGTTTTGCTGGCAAAAGGGGGACCAGCACAATATTAGACAGTGGTAATAATGTTATGTTCCCAAAGATGCTTATTTGAGTTGGGATCTAGCTGTCCTTCCTTAGACTACTTTTGGTAATGTACACCCAACAAGACCTGCAGTTTTGGAGATGCCTGAGCCTGCTGTCTAGCCATCGCAATATGGCCCTTGTCAAACTCAGGTCCTTACCCAGTCAATTTTGCCTGCTGCCAACAAATTGAATTCAAGGACTTGCTTACTTCATTTTAATAAGATAATCAACATTATTATCACTTCACCTGTCAGTGCTCATATTGTTAAGGCTGATTGGTGTACATCACTTGTAGAGATTGCAGTTTTTCAAAGAGCATCTAACCTGCAGGCTCCTCAGATGTGTACGAAGCTGTGAAGCCACCATTGGACACAGAGGCATCAGTGTTGAACACAATGGTCATGGTATTTCCAGAGGAGCGCACCTGGGTACCTGCTGACACCGTACCACAGAATCGTTGTAGGCGAGGGGCATCGACTGCCAAACCATTTATAACCTAAAAGAAAGAGGTTACAGAGACACCAGAGGAATTGTTGTGTAGCAACCAACAACATTCCACTGATGAACACACTGTTACACTGACAACTAATTTATGTTCAATATGTATCTAGTACAGGCTTATAGCTGCACTAGAAACATATCTTACACCTTAAAATGCAATAATAGTGATGAGCTAGATGAAACCAGGATTCTATAAATGCTACTATATTCTGGTATTATACATCCAATAATACTTCACTTCTAGTTGTCAGTACCATTAAAAACATCAGAAAATGTGTGGAAAAACACACCAGTTCCTGTCAGAACTGTTTCAATAAAATAGTTACTTTCAAATTAAATTCCTATGGTGACCAAGTATATTTTGATGGAATGTGAGAATGTAAGTAAGTAGCATACTAAACTTGCAAATACTGTTAAACAAGGACTCACATCAACATAGTCAAATGCACAGGAAGTTCCAGAGCCTTCCAGCCTTAGGTCATTAATGGTGAGAGTGACCCGGCGCCCAGGTGACATGACCACTTCCCAGCGACACACGCGGCTGTGTGGATATAAATTGGGATAATTTGGAGAGGAGATGGTTCCTGAAGGACCATTTAATTCTCCTCCACAAGCTACAGGAAGAAAATGAAAAGAAAAAGTTAATAATCTTGTAGCAAAAAAAGATAGACAGAGTAAAAAATATGAGTAAATATGATATAACTTTACTTTCCTAAACTGTAAAACCCACAAAATGTTATTCATAGTTTTTGGTCACATGATGATGATGGTGCCCTGGAGGGCAAAAACATTACTCCACTTTATATTTAGGAATGGTAGAGGAATCCTTCCTCTTCCACTGCTGCCAGGATGAAAGTGTACAGTTTTATGTATTTTTGATCTGGATTGGGTAATGTAGTCATTTGGGAGGTGAGGCAAAAAAATTCTTCATTGTCAAAGGTGAGTGCTAATTAGCTGATGTTAGCTAGTTACCTAACAATCTAAACTTAATGATGGATGGTTCATTTCAGTGTGCCAGATTAGTGGTGGCACAATTTGTTACGACATAAATCTAATCTAAATTCTTTTCAATCCATTCGTGGATTTTCTTTCTCAGGCTGGATTCAGTTGAGACACAACCCAGGCTTGTCTCCCTGTCGGTTAGTGTAGTGGGCTGAACAACAACTATGCAACATTTTGGTTAATAAACCCAGCAAAATAAAATGCAGGCAATGAAAGCTTTGTTTTTTTCCTCCAGATATTACATCAAGATATTATATCACATGAAAACTAGGAATTGAGCACTGCACAGCAATTTAGTTTTTTTTCTAATTGTGCTATATAGCATACAATTGTGGTTGGAATGCAGAGCTGACTTGGGTCAGAATACCAACTGAGCTTTATTTGGAGTAGTTAAGTACTTAAAAGCCAGTCAGTACAAAATGAAATACTGTTGATAGGAAATGTACACCACCCTACAATGTGTGTAAAAAGAATCCCCGTTCTTTTATCATAATTCTGTTATTACAACATATTATTTTATAGGGGCTGATGGCAGGTGACATATATAAATGAATATCAAAAAGATGCCAGATGACAGATGCCTTTGTGTTGTGTTCTAGATAATATGTTTATTAATTAATACATAGTGTCAGAGACTGCATACCTGGTGGAAATATTGTCTTGGATTGGGCAATTGGTAACAGTTGTCATATAATATATGGCATAATATGGCCTAGTAAAACTGGCAGTTGTAGCTTTTGAATGTTAACTAATTAAGGATTAACAATGTTTGAATCAAAGCTTCAAATTCTTATACCTAGTATAGGCTAGTTTTTCAGGGAAATGTTGATTCTATGTCCAAGGAACACTATGTTTTTGAAAGGGGAAATCCATTTTTAATAATGTGTTTCAGAAATTGGGGAACAACAATAACCTATTTTAAGATTACTTCTACTCATATTTCTGAAATATTTTGTCAAATGAAAAAAAGAAAAAAGTTTTACCTTCCACACTGGCTTCAAACAACAGACTAAAGCCAGCTGCATTTCCATTAGTGTCACTAACAAATTTGACATATGCAAAACTATCGGATGTGTCCAAGGAAGCAGGAAGATTACTGCCACAGTGTCGGCCCAGTAGGTGCCCTACAAAGACAGTAAAACACAGGCAATAATGCTTTGAATGACATTTCTCATTGTGTCAGTGTCAAGCAAAGTGGCTTGCTGAACTGGTATCATAGTCTGCATTTCTGGATAAAGATGCATTAATTTTAATGTGGGGTAGACGTGTAAATTCTAGATTTATAGTTCAGAGTAAAATATATGGACAATTATCAGATGGACTGCTATGATATTCAAATACTTTTGATCTAAGGTTTTCTCTTATTAAGCAAAATATCTCAACATCTACAGAAAGATTACCACCAGTGGTGGTCGTGCAAGGCAAAAAGGTGAATTGATAATCTTTCTAACCTGAGGCATTGTAGTCTCTGATCTCCACATAGTCTGAGGTGCAGCCCTGAGTGTCCTGCAGGCTGAAGTTTCCATAGCTTAGGGTTAGGTAGTGACCTGTGGGCCCCTCCAGGTACCACTCACAGATAGAGCTGTCAGGATAGTTGGAACCTGGGAAGCCAGGGCTATGAATCATACCACTCTGGCCTATGTAGGTACCTCCACATGTTGCTGTAAAAGTTATATAAGATCAGAGTTGAGGCATTCCTAAATGGCTTTTCTTTTCTTCTGACATCCTCACATGAACATAAAAGCAATGTTTCCCATTTTAAGAAAAGAAAGTGAGTATAAACTGATACTACTAAACCCTCTACAGCAATGGACTGTAACGTCTTTTCTGTTAATGATGAAATCCAGTAATTGTAGCATATGATTGACACATTATTTGTTCGATGATAGGTGTTATCTGGAATTGATTTTAAACCCAGAGCATGTAGCATTTCTAGATTAAAACATCCGACTCGAAGGCCTCTTGGAGAACTCGCTGCCCTTTTCAAAAAAAGGAAGTGCATCATCATCGGAGCCCTGTGTTACATATTTTCTTAAATTGTGTGCTTAGATTACACAATGATATTAACTGTTATGGTCTGTTTCATTTGGTTGCCTGTTGATGCTGTTATATCCCCTTTAAATTAACATTAACATTAATGAACTATTTCACTAGAATGAAATGACATAACACATACCTTACAAAATGTGATGTGAATGAAATTGGAAGCTGTCTTATGAGTGAAATGCTCTGAGTGATGGATGCAGTGTTCAGACAGCAGGCAAAAGTGGCCCAAATCTGATTTTCTTCCTCACATGTGATTCAGATGTGTTTTTTCATGGCAGAGTCAATAGCCCAAATAACGGGGAATCTGATCTTTTCCATTCTGAATCAGATTTTTTGCAATACAACCTCAGTCTGAACAGTCAGATCAGAATTAATGTGTCACTCAAGATTGATATTTGTTATAACTCTGCACTGGAGGTAATCACCTCCATCTTAAACATGTACAGCAATAAAATTAATACAAAATAAAAGTAAAACACTGACAGGGACGATTTTACTGCACAATGACTACTTTGGACTATTTTCATAGTGTGTATTAGTACTTTTAGTAAACAATATTAATACTTTTTCCACCTCTGCTTTTGTGTATGTAGGTTATTTCAAGACTTCGACCAGTTCACACTGGAATCAAAACCACATTTAAAAAAAAATCAAATCTGAGCAATAAATCGGTATTGAATACTAAGGCTTGCAGTGTGAATGTAACTTAAGCTCAGAGACGTAGTGTATATGTGTAGGGCTTTTATTGTGAAATGTAAATAATGGAAGCGGTGGATCTGCAATGCACAGTTCAAGTGCAACAGAGTTCAAGTAGCTCATATCGTGTTTTTAGTCACATTGTAAGTTGAGGTAACTATGTTATTGAAAGTGGATGTGCTATCTATAGATTGTGTATGATTCTAATTTGCTTACCTATGGAATACTTTGCTTTGAAACCTTTATGGGTAACACTTGTATCAGTACGAAACCTGAGCAGCATGGAGGACGCTGTTGACCGTTGGGTTGATGGCCGTGCATCGCCACAAAGCCGGGAAATTAAAACAGCATTGGATGTTGAGCCATCACGCAGCTCCAAGTAATCATACAAACAGCTAAAACACAAACAAATATCACACCATTTAACTGTTTTAAAGAAAACACTTTTGATTTAGGTGAATTAAAAATACTGCCTTTTTCATGTAGATCACAACCACAAATAATTTTTTTTTTTTTTCAGCTCCACCTTGTATAATGAATATTGGGAAAAATGAACAGGCAAAAGGCAGACTCTGGGAATTAAGCAATGATTTCACTGAAAATCAAAAAATATGCAAAAAGTCAAATATCAATGCAAAATATCATTACAAACATTCCATGAAAAGTGTAATTTAAATAATGAAATGTAGACTTTAACTCAGTAAACAATAGCTAAACTTAACAATACTGTATGTATGTTATTTTATCCTGAAATGTTGATTTATGGAGATTATGACCAAAAAATAGTGCAAAACACAAAACAAACCTGGGATAGTTAAATGTTTTACTGAAAATGCTGTAGCTATGACTAAACAAACAAAACCCAAATATTGCTAATTGTAAGCTTAATGAGGTAACATGGTGACAAGTGTGGTGCGTCTCACCCACTTCGTCACAGAGGATTATGTTCTTTGAGTTTTCAAGTGCATCCAACACAATCCAACATTCCATACTGAGAGACAAACTCAAAGGGATAGGGGTAGATCCGTCCTTTGTTTTCTGGATCACAGACTACAGACTAAGGCCATAATTAGTGAGGATGGGGACCTGTGTCTCTGGGACAGTAATGAGCAGCACTGGGGCTCCACAGGGCACTGTTTTGGCTCCCTTCCTGTTAGCATTGTACGCAGCGGATTTAAAATACAACTCCTGTCACATCCTGATTACACAGCTATTGTGGTGTGTAACAGGAATGGGGAGTACAGGAATCTGACCAAAGCCATCTGTGACTGGGGTAACAAAAACTACCTCCTATTGAACACCTCCAAGACTGAAGAAATGGTGTTGGATTTCTGAAAGTCTAAACCCCCTCTTCAGCCAGTCAACATTTGTGAGTTGGACATTAGGTGGTGCTGACATACAAATATCTCTGGATATACATTTGGATAAAAAGATGGACTGGTCCCTGTACAGCAGAAACACTCTATTGAGAGGGACAGAGACCCTTTCTTTTTCCTTTTCCTAAGCCTCTTTTCTTAATGATGCCTAGGTCCTTTGATGTCTGCACGTTTTACGAGTCGGTGGTGAAAAGTGTGCTGTTTTATGCTATGGTCTGAAAATGCTACAGTAGGAAAAGCTGGCTCAGTGATTGGTGGGAAGCTGGGAAACTGTGGACTGCAGTAGAGAGATGCACACTGAATAAGGTGGAGGATATCTTGGACAATTCAGATCATCCTCTTCACCACATTCTAACCAACTAGAGAAGCAGCTGCAGTGGACGACTGACCTCAATATGATGCAGGACTGAATGTTACAGAAAATTCTTCATCCCCACTGCCATTAGACTGTACAACACCTTAGTCAATGGAAGATAGACTGGAGACTAAAATGAAGATAGACTATAGAATATTCTGAAAATATTTCACTGATTACTTGTTTTAATGTATTTTTATTTTTTTTCTTTTGTTGAGCATGATGGACAAATTAATTTCCCCCTGGGGGTTAATAAAGTTAATCTGTATCTGTATCTGAGGTGAACAAGCTAACAGCAGAGATCTGTCAACCATGTGATGTCATCAGTTAGCTTGTTTCAAGATAGCTGCACCCTACAGGTGACAAAGTGAAATACAATCTATGGTGCCTTGCAAAAGTATTCACCCCCTTGAATTTCCCCTCTTATTGCTTTCATAAATGGAATCATAGTCAATATAATTTGGCTTTTGTGACAAGAATTTACAAAAAAAAAAAAAACTCAAGTAAAACAAGATTTCTACAAAAGATATTAATTAATGAATATCAATTAATTAAAATACATAATGTAAAATAAATGATTGCATAAATATTCACCCCTTTAAAGTGACTGACCTAATTCAACAGAGGTCCAGGTGCTAGTAGTCTCACAACTAGTGAAATATAGATTACCTGAGTGCAGTGAATGTGGCTCGAGTCATTGTAGTATAAAGACTGGTTAATGAGTATCCCTGGCTACAATTACAACATGAAAACAAAGGAACACTCTAAGCAACTTAACTGTAAGAAAAGATTATTGAAAACTATAAGTTGGGATGGATACAAAAAAAATTCCAAGTCACTGAACACCCCCTGAATCATCACTTAAATCTATCATTATGAAATGGAGGAAATATGGCACGTGTAAATATTCCTAGGACAGGCTGTCCTCACAAACAGTGACTAATGAGAGAGGCCACCAAGACACCTATGACAACTCTGAGGGACTTAAGAGCTTCAGCAACTGAGATGGGAGAGACTCTGCATACAATAACTGAGTTTGCCCAAAGGCATGTGGGTGCAAACTTCACACAAGTCATCAGTTTGTCCATCTGATTCTTTTGAGACTGCTCCTAGTTCTTGAGGTTCAATAGTAAAGGAGCCATGGCTGTACTTAAGTTAAGTCTATTAAGCTGGTCATACTCCTGCAGGCCAAACACAGCCATAAAAAATACCAACAAGAATCAAACCTTATGATCTAAAGGGATAGTCAAGGGACAGTGTGTAAGACAATAAGACGAGGAATCAAACAAATCCAACCAACTCAGGAACTCAGGCAGACAAATCATAGATGAAAAGAAATTAAAAAATGAAAACATCTGAAAGATAAAAAAGTAATACCTAGCTGTGTGTTCAATGTAGAATTCATCCTCAAAGTCAATTTGGACAGCTTCTCCGTTGGGCACAGTAATGACCCACATACAGTCAATGTTCTGGGGATAGTTCTGAGGGTAGTTAGGTGAAGTGATATATCCTGGCACATCATTATCATTCAGTACAATGTGACCTCCACATGCTGCAAAAACAGGAAGCAAGAGTATTTTTAAATGAATTTCACTAGTACATATTTTTTTGTCAATTTATTTCAAAACTGTGAGAGAACTGGTGTAGAAACAAGCAAAACAGAATTTTTTTTTGTTGATAGTACCTTGACTGTGAGCTTCAAAGGACATCTTAAAGCCGCTGGCCTCATTTGAGTCATCAGACACAAAGTGAATGTAGAGGTGATTGTCACTAGTCTGGATGGGGGATGGGGGACTGGCACCACAGAGACGTTGACCCAGTAGTGGAGATGAAGCATCTGGACCATTTCTGAGCTATAGAGACAGCAGAAAAAGGTGACTATGAGTAATGAAATGACTATGTTGTTACATATGTTGTTAATACCATGTTTAATGTAAATAGTTAAGGAGGATCCCTCCATCACTCTTGGTCTCTGCTGCTGAAACTCTCATCATGCTTTCATCACATCCAGACTTGACTACTGTAACAGCATTCTCTATGGAACATCATTCAAAGTCTTCAACAAAACAACAAACAGTATGTTCAGAACTCTGCTGCTCGCCTGTTACCCCGTTCCCGTGTCCTTCAGAACCTCCACTGGTTCTCCATCCCCCAACACATTCAGTTAAAAATCCTCCTTCTCACTCACAAAGCCCTCCATAACCAGGCCCCGTCCTACCTCACCGACCTGCTCCATGACCACACTCCCTCCCTCTTCCAACTCCAACCTCCTGTCTCCACCGTCAAGGACCAAGCACTGAACCTGACAGAGCCTTTTTCTCAGCTCACCCTCTCTCTGAATCTTTCTCACAACACATCCATGACTGCCCTGATCTGCCTTTATTTAAAACACTCCTTAAAACTCATCTCTTCAGAATGGCTTTTAATTTGTATTGATGTTGTGTGCAAGATGTGGTGTTCATGATTGTTATATGTGTGACTGACCTGTGTTTCTGTTTTTACCTTCTCATATTTTGTCCTGTTGCTTTCTTTATATATATTATTTGTATGATAATGAAACTGACTGGAGGCCAGCATGACATTATGACTATCCCCGACTTAGAATTTTGTCTGTCAAATCAGGCTGTTCAACACAAAGCTTCGACTGGAGGCTGACCAAGTCTCTAAAGATTTCCACATGCTTGTGTGCATACATGAAGTCTGTGTTGGTGTCTACATTTCTAAGCTAACAATAACTAGTATTACTCTGCTCAGCAGTAAAGGAGCAGAAGAGAGGCACTGAAGAACTCAAGAGGGAACTGTAGGACTTTCACAGAACATCCAACCTGAAATCTCTACAGTATAAAAAACAGTATATTATGGGTGTATCATGGATGCATGCAACCAAGACTGTTGTTAGCTTGGTAATGGAATCAGCTAATGTCAACAAATGACCACTCACAGAATTTGAGGTTCATCAAGTAATTAAAACTACAAGCAGTGATGAACAGGCCACAGTTGAAAGGTTCCATGCATGACTGGGGTGGGTTTCACTCATGGGTTTTTATTGTGGCCATTGTCACAGCCCGGCTCAAAGGCTTGGACAAATTAGGGAGATAACAGGAGGCAGTTTCTAAGTTAATTCAATTCAATTTTATTCAATTTTATTTATATAGCCCAATATCACAAATCAAGATTTGCCTCAAAGGGCTTTACAGTCCGTACAAGGTACA
>JAPQRN010001137.1:0-13587 GCA_037367275.1 Coranthus polyacanthus | reverse complement strand
TTCAACTTTTAACCCTTTTCTTGTGAACGTTTTTTTTGTTTGCTGCCAAAAGTATACTATGTAGCCTCTTATCATCAGTACTGACATTTTCAAGAGATGTATTGCCCAAATATATATTTTCACATGTAAAAGAAATGCTTTCACCAAATACATTATTCATACGTTTATGGATCTCTTCCCCATAAGTCTGTATGACAGGTTAACTTCAGAAGATATGGAAGTGATTGGCTCTGTTTGTCCCACAAAGTCTCCAACAGGCAAAACAATCTCACAACATTCTTCCAACAAAACTCACTCCATGTATTCGATCCTGTCGAAGACCACTGTGAACTGCATGTCCTGTCCCAACTCTCCTCAGAAATCTCTATATTTAAGTCTTTTTCCCACATCTTTTTTCTGTACTCTGTGTTCTCTGTTTTGGATTGTTGGATGCCGTTTTATAGCCTGTAAATTATTTTATTACATGTTTGGGACTTGATTAGTGATAGAAATGCCTGCAAGAATCCTGAACCAAGAGTTCCCCAGGTCTCTTCCAAATTTTGATTAAAATGATGTCTAACTTGCAAATATCTATAGAAGTCATCTTTTCCCAACCCATTTTTTTCCTGCAGGACTTCAAATCTCTGGAATGCCCCCTTGTGGACAAACGAATAATAAGAGCTTAAACCATTAGAAATCCATCTTTTAAATCTAATATAACTTTTGTTTGGTGCAAAGTCTGAATTGTATGCACTATGATTGATGTTGTACTTATTTGTAATAAACCTTCTATATGCAAGTACGCCAGTGTCTGCAGAGGTTCCTTCTTCATCTTCACATCATCACTGCACAATTTTTGTTTTTGTCACACTTTGGTTTTCAGCCTTTTAATGAGATTTGTAGTAACAAAGAAAAGTACAGTATGCCAAACTTAACATGTTGGGTTTAGTTTTATTTCAACCTTGTCCTCATTGAAAGAGACTGGAACAGAAGGTGGAGGACATGCAAGCCAGTCATTTCAACATCTGCTCGGTTTTGAAAACACAAATGAAAACACACTGATGCCACTGAGCTCTGTTTGGAGGCTGAACGTTGTTCTCATTACAAAATCTGGCACTATCTGCTGGATATCGGCCCATATATGATGTGAATACACCATCACTGTAGTGGCAGGTTAGCACTGCAGCATCAGGCCGGGTAGTGCTAATTGCTTTTTAAAATTGTTTCATTTATTTGTTTGTATTGTTATTGTGTGACACTTGAAGAAAGCACAGAATATATGTACTGAAGGTTCAGTGTGCAAGATTTGCTCACGTGCTTATGTGAAGTTTATGTCGGAGTCTGTGTTGTGCTGGGAGCTGGTCGTTCTGTGACGTTAGCTAACCCCATTTCTATGCTAATGGTAGCGAGCTTAGAAGTGTCTTGGAAGTGCTGCACACTGTTGCCGCTGTAGAGGAGCAGATAATGTCAATAAGCAACCGGCTCCCAGAAACAGACTCCAACACAAATTACACAAGCATGTAGGAATCTCACACATTGAACCTTGAAAGGTTTGAACATACATTAAAGAACATAGCTTTTATTCTGACATTTGCTAAAGAGGTCTGTCTTCTCACCTTTTTACTGGCAGAGGAAGTTTCTGGCCGTTCCCTTTTTCCATTTTATCATCAGGGGAACACTTCTAACACACAGTCTCAAATCAAGTACCTCCGTTAGTTCATTTACATGCAGCACACTGCGTATAGTGTACTTACTTTTGCAGTGCACAAATTTTGACGAGTTAGTGCTGTCTCAAATCAAACCGCCCGTGGTGAACTAATCAGAACCGGAAACGGCGATGCAGCGTTCGTCTTCGTTGCTCCTTAATGGTTAACCAGCAGAGCATTACCGCCAACCAGCATATCTGCCATTAAACTTAACTTTCCATTCAGTATCTGCTGCATTATTTACCAATGTGTACTTCTATTTGTATTATATTGTATTATATGTTGTTTTTAATGATTGTGATTTTGTACAGAGCAGTGTTCGCCGCCACCGCCGCGATCACAGCTTCCTCTGCTGCCCTTTCAGAAGTTGTCTGGTCCCTCCCCTTCCGCTACGCAGCCAAGGATGAGAAGCTCTTTTTTAGCAATATATCAGCACAATTTGGAATGTTATATTGCATCCTGAAGAAGGTAAATGGCTCTGTGGATATATTTTTTTACTGCTTCATCAAGATTTAAGATAAGTATCTGTTTCCTCAAATAAAAACCAGGAGTCAGTTAAAAGCCAGGTCTCTAACAGTAGCTGGGGGCAAGGTCGACATGAATAAATACAGGCCAGGTAAAAAATAATATGGATAAACTCCAGCTGTCTGTGATATAACGTGCTCCCAGTTCAGTTCATTTAGTACAGTCAACAATACGATGCTGCAGTTTTCAACAATTGTTCTAGATCAGCGGAAAGAGCTGCACAAATATGGCGTGTCATTTCAAATTCTGGCATTTTTTTCACCTGATTTCAGTTCCTGCAGATTTTAGCAAAAAATGTTTTCTATCCAACGGAACGAATATTTCATTTAATTTGAGACAGGGGTGTTGAGTTTGTATTAAAAGCGCAATGCAAAGAGTTTAACATAGCAAACGGGAGCAGATCAAAATGAGGTTTCTCGCTAAATATGACCATTTCTACTTATTAAACAGAGGAAATTAGAAAGAAAGGCCTCCATTTAATACAGGCCTCCTTCAAATAAAGGCCTGGCACTTTCTGCAGCTGAGGTAAATAAAGGCCCTGGTCACTATTTGAGGGACTACAGTAAGTAGATTAAATGAGATTCTAATCACACATTATTTGAATGTACTAACAGCTACTGAACAATCACAGCCATGTAGTGAAAAAATAATCACAGTAGACTGTTGCTCCTGCTGATCCTTTACCACCAACCGGATGTATTATTTTTCTTAATATGTCCATAACCCCTACACAAACAGCATCAGTACTTTTTCTAATGCTCATGTTGGACTGAGGACTTACTGGATGCTACAGTGACTCACTACACACTCTAGAGGGACAGGTTAGCCCGCTAACTGCTGTAGATATCTCTGCAATCCAATACACTGACATTTTTGACATCACATTAATACAGCTATTTCTTCACACTTGCATGTTTTAAAGGTGCAGTGTGTGTGTGTGTGTGTGTGTGTGTGTGTGTGTGTGTGTGTGTGTGTGTGTGTGTATAGCTCCATTAATGCACGGTTGCTAATGTATTTCTGCTCTCATTCTCCGTGTAATTACAAGAGTTCATACTGTGTAGTGGAAGGACAATATTCAAAGTCCTACTTGAAAAAAATAACCATGAGGATGAGGCAGAACATGCTCTATTAAATATAAACACATACCAAAAAAAAAAAAAAAAATCATCAATCTGTTTGAATGGAAGGACAATGGATCAGCCTTTCAGCCTTGAGATTGCAGCGTCTGTTCACTGGTTCAAGGCTTGGTGTCAGTCACAGCATTTTAGTGTCCATGAATCTCTTCTGCCTGTCTGTCTGTCAACTTGTATTCATCCTCAGCTCCTTGACAGAGTGCCAGACAGGAAGTTAATGTACTTTTCCGGCATTTACCTCATCCACAATGGATTTGATAAGGGAAGGTGTGATAAATGACTGTGTTTTCTTCCGCATCAGTCAGTAGCTTCTTCAGTAAATCAGCTTAAAAAAAAAAAAAACTAAATGGGAAGAATCCAGCCTGGCGTCATCTTTTCTTTTATCGTCTAGTGTACAAGAGACAGAAAATTTGGGGATCAGTCCTGTCTCTTAGAATTTTGAAAGATGAGTGATGTAGGTCACAGGCTGGCCTCGTAGCGTACGCCGCTAGAAGCACTCCAAACCCCACTGAGTGACTGTCAGAGGGACAGAAAGAGCAAAAAGGAGAGTAGAGGAAGGACATTGGATGTGAATTGTTGAAAAATGTCCGACACGTATTCACGTCAGGAGTTTGACAAAAAGGACCAGAAGGCCACAGATACACATGAATACCTGTATGTTTTGACATAGAGTCACTGTGCTGTCCATCGTCGAGCTTTAAAAAACTCCTGATCCTACACAGACACTTAAATATATAAATACATACATACATCGATCGAGAAAAAAACACATTTGTCTCTTCCACTTTCCTCTGGGATTTTCTCACATGCTCTATACTGTGACCACCACAGAAATAAAAAATTGTCTTTTTATGGATGAGTAAAGGTGGAATTTAATGCAGTAATTCTGTGCGATCATTGTAGTTTGTATGTTTATGTATTGTCTTTTTTTTAAAGGTCCAACATGTAAGATTTAGGAGAATCTAATTACAGAAATAGAATATAATATTCATATATGTTTTCATTAGTTGCTTCATTTGTTGCGTTTTTGTTACCTTAGAATGAGCTGTTTATATCAGAGGGAGGAGGGCGCCTCCCACAGAGTCCACCAAGTTTCTACAGTAGCTCACAATGGACTTTCTCCCTCTTTCATTTATAGCAGATGACATCCAGTGTTTACTGTAACTAAAAACCCAGAATTGACAAAACAAACACTGGGTCTAAACAGGGCCTCCGTAGAGTTTAGGGCAGAGCAGTGCAATCTGCAATTTCACCGCTAGATGTCCCAAAATATTGCACACCAGTGTTTCCCCTACCATTATATTAGAGGGGCGCCCTGCCCTTTTCCCTAAAAAATTGGTTAAATTGATTAAATCTGATGGAGATGGAGAAGGGAAAATAGAATGAAAATTGATTCCTAGGGAGAAATTGACATTTTTGATTTTTGAAATTGACAAATGTGTTGTTCATATACAGTATATTGTCAGTCTAGGGTTGAGGCCTATTTTACTGCCACGTTTTCACTATGTTACCATCACAGCCCATCACCATGTTGGCTTTTTGGAGTGGCCATATTTAGGCAAAAGGGGCAGAACTACGAGAGCCTGAGGGGTCAAAGGTGAGCTAATGCTAAGTGTTAGCTTACTGACATGGTAAATCGGTAAACTTCATCAAGCATTGCGTGAACTGTAAGTCATTTTACAGTCTTGCTAGTGGAACCTATTAACCACAAGTACAGTCAAGCTGTCTGTCAGGGGAAAATGCGCTTTATTAAATAAGCCAAAACTCTGAAGGTCTGACCAGGTAGGCGAGTGAGCCATCATACCAACCTGTTAATCAAAGCCAGACATGGCCGACATCAAAGCCTTCTATTTGACATTTGACAAGATCACTTATTGGATCCACCCCCAGCAGCAGTCAAGCGGTATTGCAGCTTTAAGATACTTCTGCATCGGCTTCATTTTTGAGCCGAGGTCCTTGCCCCTTGGCCTTTGACATTTTAGAATTATCTGTGGTATTTTGTGTCATTTGGTTGGTTCCTATAGAAGCATTAGAACAGAAAATCTGCAAACTCTATATGAGATTTTGGGATACATTAAGAATCGATCTATACTGTGGTTTAGATGTGAGGATGTGTTTTACCATCATCGCCTCATGGGATTTTATACTGTTTCACCCAGAGTTTAGAGGGGAAGGAACCTAGTTTCTTTCACCTTGGGACTCACTTTCATTTGCTGTAAAATATACTGGGCCGCAACAGGAAAAGGTTCACTGCCTTTTGGTAGTTTTTTTTTTTTTTTACATAATGAGACCTAAGGGCCTTAATAAATGGGTGAGGTTATGAGGAAGTAATAACACTAATAGTAATAGTTTTGTTCCATTATGTGTAATGAACAATGGGGTCATGGAAAATCTCTCTCTAGATTTTCTTTTTTTAGTCAATCTTGACCCTAGAAAAAAATATGTATATAACCAATTTTTTTGACAGCCTTTAGTCCCATCTCATAGTGAATAGAACTGGCTTAGCTGTTAAAGCTTCTGAGAATGAAAACTTGCAGCTTGCATAGGGCCATACAGTGGACAGTTGAATTGAAACATTGAACACAAGTTTCTGAATTGTGTTATTAAACTATGTGAATTTAGTAAACATCACATACTGCTTTTTACAAGTCTTTTTCCAGCCCAGAAGGCCTGGCTCCTTGTTTCAAAAAACGAAAATGACTTTTTTTACATCTGTATGTGTCAGATGTAAGGTACTCTGAGGTTAGAATGAAAAGAATACTTAAAAGAACCAATCCACTTAAATGTATGCACTTTTAAATTGGCCTACATCTTGCCAATTGTCTGATATGCACCAGTACATATGGTCACATATGAAATCCATTGCATCATGTTATAAATATGGACAGAAATTCACCAGGCTTCAACAGGCTTGCTCTGTTTTCCAAAATTGTGTAACAACATGTAGCTAACTTTCATTGCAGATGGTCGACTGCTTTGTAAATTTTTCCAGTATTCTGCCTGGCAATTATGTTTGAAGACAATTTCAGAGCTCTTTCTTCTCTTTCCTGCAATGTGGTATAGTTAGCATGCTTCATTAGATTTACTTTCCTTTGAGGACTTTGTGGGCTGGAATGAGATAGTCCTCAGGCTGGTTCTGGCCCTCGGGCTGTATTTTGCTCATGTGTGATCTAGCCCCTCACAGGCCAGTCGAACTCGTGCACGCACACATACATAGAGAGTGAATTTGTAACCAAATGCTGTATATGTACCATTTACATTTTAGTTGTTGACAAAGACAAAATAATAAACACTTCAGTTAATTGTAAGAATTTTCTAATAAAGATGTAGTTGAAAACTAAACAATTTGTGTAGTTACACACCTGCTTGATTATTATTCTGATTTTCAAACATAAGACTCAAAAGTAAAATAATGAATGTTTTAAAGGTTTAGGGCCGAATCCACAAAAGGATTGTGTGGCTTTTGCGGCTGCAAATCTGGTGCAAATGAGTAAAAAATATTGCGTGTAACTCACAAAGCACCCGCAATGGGTGGAATTCACGGCAAACTGCACTGCCAAGCAGATAGCGCCAATGTTGCACCTGTGTCATTTGCATGGATGTAAATTCGATAATATGTCATTTGCATGGGAAATATTCATATATTTTGTGCAAAATCCATCCCTATCCAGATACATGCAAATAAGCCCCGGTGCAAAAGGCGTCTAATTCACTAAAGACCAGTGCAGTTTGCTACATGCAATTCAACTGGTGCAAATACCGCCTACTGAAAGCTGGTGTAAACTGTGCTTAAACTCACCTCTGACTCACTGTCTCTCTCTGTGAGTTTGTAGGCTTGAATGATCTTGAATTAATATTTAATGATGTCAAGAGTGAACTCTTCAGTCAGATATTAGAGATGATCAGGATGGTATGCGCGTTATCTGAGAGTTTTTGGTATTTAAATATACAAAGTGCTGATGATCAGACTGCTTTATTACATATACATATATCCTTATCCCGCAATCCCAGAGTGTAACAGTTGCAGAACACACAACATTAATGATCGTCAGATCCTGACTAATCTGCTGTTAAGAAGTTACTGCTGCTGCGCCATACGTGTAAATGCACACTGCCTCCTTTGGAGGTCAGAGATGCTGTAACAATTATCCAGCTGTGACACCAAACAGAACATCAGTACTAATGTTTCTGCAAAGTCCCAGATGTATTCAGTGACACGTAATATTACTGTAAGAGTCAGACATATCAAACATGTTTCAGACCTGCCTGAATTAATTGGAACCTAATTTGATGGACATTACAGTAGATGTTGTTATAATGAACATTGGTTTGATTGTGAAGAGATTTGTGTGTGCGTCTCTGCTGATTAAATACACACAATCTGAGGGTTTTTGGTGTTTTCATTATGGACCAGTCTGTGGCTGAAATGCAGAGAAACTCTAATGCAAAACAAGGACAAATTGCACTCAGGGGCAAAACTTTATGTGCGTGTTCATGCCAGCATATCATTAGTGCAAAATCTTTTGTGAATAGGTGCAAAAAACAAAACAGATTGCAGGCGCAAACGCTGCGCAATTCCCTGTGCAATTAGCAGACGCAATCCATTCTTTGTGGATTCAGCCCTTAGTGTGTAAGATTAACGTGTGCTTACATGAAGTTTGCTGACAGTTGGTCTTATGTTCACATTAGCTAATGCCATTTCAGAGTTAACTAATGTAATGGCTTTCTCAGTTGCTCACATCCATGATGACACATTTCTATGCGGAGGAGTCATGTCAGCTTTTGCACAAAAATCCTTAAGCTTCTTAAGCTTTGTTCTCTTAGTCCATGGCTAAAACTCTAGCAGCAGTGTTCTGAATGAGCTGCTGCTGTTTCATGCTCTTTTTGGGAAGTCCAGTTACAAGACCATTGCAGTAATCGAGTCTACTGCAAATGAAGGCATGGATGAGCTTCTCTTGGTCTTTTTGGGATACAAAACTCTTAATTCTGTATATATTTTTCAGTTGGTAATAAGCTGTTTTGGTGACAGCTTTAATATGGCCGGTGAAGGTCAGATCTGAGTCTAGTAACACACCGAGGTTTTTGGTCTTTGGTTTAGAGCCTGAGACTCAAGGTGTTTGCTAATGCTAACTCTCTTTTCACTTGTTGCCAAACAAAATAATCTCAGTTTTGTCTTTATTTAATTGAAGAAAATTTTGGCTCATCCAGTTATTCGTTTGCTCTAAACACTGACACAGTGAGTCTATTGGGCTGCAGTCGTCTGGTGACAGAGACACATATATCTGTGTATCATCTGCATAACTGTGGTAATTGATGCTGGAGTTCTGCAGAATTTGACCCAAAGGGAGCATATAGAGACTGGAAAAGCAAAAATAGCTTATGTCTTTGTATTGTTCCTCTAGATCTAGTTTATTATGTAATGTCCATGAATGGGCCGAAAACACCGTGCACGACCCTTAGCTTTGTAAAGTTCCAATGTCTAGGGCATTAGCAAACATCTCCTAGCAGACACGAAACTATTATCCCACAGGAGTTATGCTTTTCTTTTAAAAAAATGACTAGCTAAGTTTACAATCATTATCCTTTTAGCTCTTTTTCACCAGCTTCAAAGAAGAACATATCTGCTGTTTAGCTTCTGGATATTTGACATTTTTTACCAGCTAGTCGCTACCTTTGTTGCATGCTATTTGGCAATGAGCAGGTGGTGTGCAGTATTTTTTCTGAAGCTTTTCACTTTGATGAGAATTAATAACACTAAAAATGAAATGTAATAAAGATTTAAAGAATAATTACAGTTTTAACAGTTTAAAAAACTTAATAGCACTAACCCTACTAGATAATGAGTGATCTTTCAGAGGCTTATTTTAAAATGTATTTATCTAAAAGTAACTATGATGTTGAGATTGGAATGTCTTAAGAGATTTAAGCGAGCTAATGGGAAAGACAGAAATTGCCTTGACATTCTGGATTTTCGTCTGTCATCCCTCCTTACCAGGCATCTGACATACTATAATGTGGACTGGCCTTCCTTTGTTGACATTCTAGTTACCTTAAAAGCCATTTTCAATTGGTATGCTGTATGACAGGTGTCTGGTGAAGACAAAGAGCAGAATAAAATGTGAAATGTCAAGGAAGCCCTTGGAGTGTTCTCCTAGTTTTGTAGACATTTCTTGTCCGCAGAGAATGTTTCCTGACTGACACAAATACTTTTTGACATTACTGATTAGATGATACAGGAGCTATTGTATTTAGATCATCAGTTATTTTTATGTTAGGGTACACTCTGATGTAGATGTATAATAAGATGAACATTCTGCGCAGTATATCTACAAAATACATTCATACTGGACAGCTCTCTCACTCAACTCCAGTCCAATTATAAAGTCTGGTGCCAACAAATGAAGGCAGGCAATGCAGGAATTAGTGTGTCCTTTATATACTATAGTGATGTGGGTAGTCAGAGAAGTGGATAGGCTCGGAGAATTTTCAACAAAATGCTGGACACTGGATTCTGCTTCTTTTCCTGAGTGTTGCACATGGTATCATGAAAACCTCAAAATTCCAAGCACTACATTTGCACTGACAAGCTATTTGTTTCAAAACACTGTAACAGACAGCATTAGGTTCATCACATCACAAATTTGGAACAAACATTCATTTGGTCTCAAGAATGAACTGAACATATTTTGGTGGCCAAAGGTCAAAGGTCACGGCCACTACAACCTGACAGAACACATTTTTGCCCATAACTGCAAGTAACTGAGAGAAGACCTTTAATGTTTTTTTGTTTTACCATGTTTACTGTATTTATTTACTCGATTCTGGATATCATAGGGGCATGCACCTACTACTGAATTACAAAGTTTTGTGGAAAAACTAAATTCAACTCCGTTTCATTTTATTCACCACTGATCCTAGCTAATTCAAAACTTTAATTCCCCCTGTTAAGCTCATATGTTTGTTGAAAACCAAACCAAGATATAGATAAAAACTTGTGTATTTTAATGAATGTAATATTATTCCTGTTTTTTTCAAAAAGAAAAGGAATCACAGCTTAGAACAGTAAATTCATCTATCTACCAAAGATCATTACTTTACTTACACGTATATTTGTCGTGTGCACATACTAAAAGTAAAAAGAAAAAGTATGTGGTTTAGAACGCAGCATATGTTTGAAGTTTGAACTGATGTATTTTAATTTGAGTGTCAGCCACAGGTTAAACACAGAAACTAGAAGAAGGTTCCCTTTAAAGTGAAGGGTGACACATGCATTTTGGCCTCACACTTCTTCTGTTATAAGTTTTGCTTCGGCTTAGGGTTCCATGAATCGAATAGTCAGTCTCCATTTACTACTCCATAAAATCTAAATATTAAGCACTGTTTTGGAAATAAATCTCTGTCTCTGCAACCAACTGTAAATATGAGCTGAAAAAGAGCAAAACTGGTGATTTGCTGCTATCTGGTGGCTGAAAGAGAATAAGTGTTTCTCTGTGGAAGGAAAAATTCATATCTGTTCTTCTGGTCAGAAACCCATTCAAACAGATCTCCATAAACTCATCTGATACTGTAGAGTCAGGCTGTTCTCAGCTCACAAATAACTGTTAAACTGAAAATAGTAAAAGAAGAAGTAACGGTGCAGTAAGATCAGTTTTGGAGCCACAGACGAGTGGGGATGAATGAGTAGTCCAGTGGAGGTCAACCTATACATGTGGGATAAGATGCAGTTAAAGTTCAACTGAACTAAATGATAACCTTAACGATGTGCATCCCGTGGGATTACCACCGTATTGACAAAAGAATTGTGAAAATAGTAGTAGGTGTGTCTCTGAATTATGTTGTATTTATGAAAAAAACTTCAAGCATTGAACAGTTGCAGCCGTATCAAGTCTGTTCGTCACATCCTGCCACTTGGTCATGAGCCCTTGGTGTCTGTTTCCAACGCCCGAGGACCCCATAGCGTCAGTTTTCGATGTGAAGGGGACAAGTTAGACGTCAGTGTACGTCCAAAGATGTTTGGAAATTGACAACATAGACCAGGTGACATCGTTAAATAGCAAAAACTTTAGTAGGAGGTGGTTGAGGTGGTTATGGCTGAATTAAAGTTTGTGGACTTACAAACAACCAAGTTTCGTGTCCTGTTTCATGCTGTGTTTATTTTTTGTGTTTTCTCTCTTTTTCTTTCTTATCGTAGCCCTTGTAGACATTTTTTGGACTACTGTACATGTCGAAAAAACAACGCTCCACGGGTACATGATGTGTCGAAATGTGACGCCCTGACAAGCGTCACTATGTCACAAGTTGGGAGTGAGAATGTGGAGTCATATCAGGTGAGGAAATAATATCATCATTATATATTTATTTTTGTTATGCATTATTTGTATCATTTGTGTAGTTGTGTGATTGTCGTTAGTCCTGGGGCCTGTGCTGTAAAGCAGGAATAAGGGCTTAGTGAGGTGACGTCAGGGTTTTTAAACCCATTTGGCTTTACTTTGTATAGTGATGTAAAACAGAGAGTGCCAGCACCAGGGTTGAGCCTGAAGAATAAGGCTCAAAGGAATAGGACTACATCTAAGAACACATTGATTTAATGAAATACACAACTGCAATTATAGTCAGGTCAACTTGTGATGATGGTGATGATATTGTCTGTGCTCCATCTAAATGTATTCTGCTCCTCACACTCTTTGAACTCCTTAAAAACAGTCCTCCTCCTCCCAGCTGAGGACATAAAAAACTGCACTTTGTTGTTTTTTAGAGAGTCACTTGTTCGACCTCCATCTAAGACACCACCTCAAACTCCTCCAACAAAATATAAGAGGCTCTTTGAGCTCCTTACAAACAATCTTCGTCCTCCAAGCTGAGGACATTTAGGCCCTGTTCAGACCTGCCATTAACATCCGCCCTGAGCATTTTGATCACATGAGGACAGCTCTAATGAAAGGCGTGAGGATGCATTTGGATCAGATCTCTCAAGACGTGTTCGAAGGTGGTCTGGGATGCATGTGTCCGCATTCTCTTCTCAGTCTGAACAAGAATGTGTCCTGGGACAGACTGAATACTCAGCTGAAGTCTGTGTAAGTGAAATTCAGCACACCAACGGTGTCGTATTAAAGTGTTGTCTGAAAACTTCAAAAGCCCTAGACATATTACGAGTGCTTCATATACGTAGTGCTGCCTGAGAGCACTGGAACAACGCTCTATAAAGAAATATAAAATCCAACCTGAGAAGCTTTATTTGCATATAGACAGGGGAAAGTCAGATCTCATCGCAAATGATCACTGGACGCATCCGCCAGGTCTGAACAGGGCTTTAGTCTGTTTATACAGACTCCATCTAGTTTGTACTCCATCTAGTTACCTCTTCCATCTAAATGTAGTTGCCTCCTAAACATCCTAAATGTAAACTCCTCAAAAAAAGAGTAGTTCCTTACAACCAGTCCTCTTCCTCCTCCACCTTCTCCAAGCTGCAGAAATGAAGTCTGTTTCTTAGTGTTTGATACAGAGCCCTGCCTCTTGTTTGTATTCATCTAAATGTTGCCTCCTCTTCATTAAAATATGACTTCATTGCTCTTGAAGATGTACTATTTTATGTCCTGTTCTCAATCCCAAGTCGTCACATACTGCCACTCACTCAATCTTCAGTGCACAGGGTATGAGATAGAAGTCAGTGTAAGTCCTTAGACGTCGGAAATTGGCAACATGTGCCAGGTGACGTCGTTGAGTGGGTAAAGACCTTAGTTGGAGGTGGTTGGGGTGGTTATGGTGAAACTCCAACATTTGTGGACTTACACACAGGAGACCAGGGTTCATGTCCTGTTTTTTTCTCTCCTTGTCTTTCTTATTTAAGCCGTCCACGTTATAATAAGGTATTTTCCATGTTATTTTCAAATTTTTAGATTATATTCTAACACATAACATATAATTTCATATTATAACACACATATTATAACACATTATAACACACAGTTCATATCCAACTCTGCTGTGATGATGACGCTGAATGAAACAGCAGAAAGTTGTAACTACTGATGCATAAATGTGAAATCATCGTGTAAATCTGCCCCTTGTCCCCCACCCTCATACCTGCCCCTTTTCTCCTAATATGGAACCGACTCTGTCATGTATCACCTGTATGCGTATTCATTTACTTTGATTATTCATCATTTTCATCACTAAACATTCATATTTAAATACCATTTTCTTTAAGCTGCTATGAGGCAAAGGATGAAAACTATTTATCCACA
>JAPQRN010001135.1:0-13592 GCA_037367275.1 Coranthus polyacanthus | reverse complement strand
ATAGATAGATAGATAGATAGATAGATAGATAGATAGATAGATAGATAGATAGATAGATAGATAGATAGATAGAGTTGTTAGGTTGTTGTGAAAGTCAAAGTGGGTTAATTCCGTGTAATTTAACATACTTATACTGATCAATCAATAACTGAGATTAAAAAACCCCTCAAACCTCAAACTCCTCCTCCATTAACGAGGGCTCATTGTCCGTGGTTTTCTGGCTGAGTGTACTCGTCGCGCTGTGCAGCTCAGGCAGGTTGATCTCAGTCTCTCCGAACTGGTTGTGCTCCAGCAGCGCCTGGTGGATCAGGATGTACTGGGCCTGTGAGACGAAGACGTGCACGAGTGAGAACCAAAAAACACACAAACTGTCAAACTTCATCCAATATCGACACATCAGACATTTTGAGACTCAGTGAAGAAGAGCATTCATTACTGTAACTCAACAAATTAGAAATAAAAAAATATCAACAGTTTTCACATCAGTTTTCATTCAATTTTCACAAACTAAACTGTTTCTTTTTGATTCTTAACTGTGGGAAAACCATGACATTCTTCTCCAGGTTCAACTACGTCCCTAAAATCTTCACAAACATAGTTTAGGTTGAGTTCATGAGAATCAACCGCAGTTAACAGTCTATTCTATCTCCTCCCCTCTGGGAGGCGCTAGAGAGCACTGACAACCACACACTGCAACAGTTTCATTTAAACTCCGTCACACACGAGTGAACCTCTCGAACCTGGTTTCACTACAGTTTCTATTATTTAACCCTGACACGACTAACGTCAAACCTTTTCACCACGTATTTATAATATATCACAGTGTAACACATGCAACGTGTGTTTCCTAATTGTTAAAATTATTCAAAAAAACTATTATGTCTCATTATCGTATTCTATCACCTAAGAATTTGTAAATCAAGGGCACAGTTATTTATTTAAAATGACTAAAGAATCATTTACAGGAAGAAAAAAATACATGAAATTACATTTACTCGATATTGTCTACGTTGGGATGTAGGTCAACAGAATGCTTATGTTTTATTTACCTCGATATATTTAATATTTATTCAAATAATTGCCACAAAACCAATTATATTGAATATATTTGACCAAATACCATTATTTAAAATCTACACGAGGACAGAATCATGTACTGACCAGATCACAATCCACGATTAAATAACAATTCAAAATCTGAAGAGTCAAGAGACATTTATCTTCCCATTTTCTGTCAGTTTTCATTTCACGTATTTGTTGCACATAATCACAAGGGCGTCTCGTCAAACCCTGTCTTGTTCATGTTCAGGTTCAGGTGAATTTCCTTCCTGTATGTTTGTTCTTTGTACTTTGCGCTGAAGAAAACTACTCGACAAAACAGCGTACTGTACAAACACCCAGACATAAACGCTGTGTAAAATACAATAAAAAAAAAAAGACATTCTACCTCTACTTGAACCATGAGACATCTCTGTCTGCGGAGTCTGACGACATAACCGTAGATGTCGACTCTGCCCTCGGCCTCCAGACCCTCCATCATGGCATCGATGCCAATGTAGGTCCCCGTCCTGCCCACGCCAGCACTGTAAACAGAAACAAAGGAACAACCTAAAGCAAATGGAAAGAGGATGTGGACGGACGAACACGCTGTTTCCCAACTTTAATCTTTTTTTCTTGAAGCCATGAGGAGTGAGAACGAAGACGATCAGAGTGAAAATAACTGAAAAAGACACTGATGGCGCAAAAATATGATTTTTTTCATTCATTATACTTTTATTTAACCTCTTTTACAATATAGCAGAGAAACAACGGTGATTAAAAGAACAAAAATGTAATTGAGTAGACAATAAAAAAGATAAAAAGTAAAAAAGAACTGGGATAAAATAACTATAGTATCTAGTGTCATTTTAAACACTGCACTAGTTCATCCGTTTCAAATATAACGCTGTTCGTGTTGACATTTTTGACCGGTGGAAACAAGGTAAGCAGACGTACGGATGGGCTCTCGTCTGTACCTGCAGTGGACGACGATGGGGCCGCTGAAGAAGTTCTTGAAAGCGTTGACACGTCGTCTCAGTTTCAGAAGGAGGTGGGGCTCTCCCGGGACGCCGTGGTCTGGCCAGCTCATGAACTGAATGTGGGTCACCTCCCGCTCGGAGTTCTTCTCCCTCTTCTGCACAGAGATGATTACGCAACCACGCACAAAGACGCAGGCACATACACAGATCTGTTACCAAGTTTACTACTGAGATAAAGACGTGTATACTGGGCTCGCACTCACATGACACTCTCCTTCAAGATTTTATTTTAGATACTGACTCACGTTAGTTAAGATGAGATGGCGGACGGTGTAATCAGGGCAGTGGTCCTCTGAGTTCAGCTTTACTACAAACTCTTCAAAGATCTCAGCCTCTCGTTCTGGAGATGGCCAGTACTGCGCACACTTGGCCTGTGAGTCAACATGTGGGAAGAGAGTCAGTGACAGCGACAGTTTTACAAACTAGTGCCACATCTGGCCCGTTGATCAAGAACGTACAACTCATCAAAGTGTTCTGCGACCGAAAAATCAAGTAAATAGGAATAAATTCAAACACGGTGCGAACATGGATGTGAGTTACTAAAGTTTATTACCGATTTAAAGGCACTATATGTAACATTTCTGGCTTGTGTTTGTAAACTCCGCCCCCTCTCCACTCAGCCAACAAGGGAGAGCGAGCGGTGTAGCGTTTTCACGTTGTCCCGCCCACATAAGCTCAGTGATGCTGTTATTGGCTGGAGCTACAAACTCGCTCCCCAAAGGCCGACGCCCAGAAACGTCCCGAACGCAACAAAACAAGACGAAAATCAGAAGTGATGATTGAGAAGGATTATTACTGTATATAGTGGGTTTTTTAAGGGAAAATGTTACATAGTTTGCGTTTAAGTGTCATATTTTACACAACTATTGCAAATTATGACAGAAGTTCAACATGAATGCGGTTCCTCGTTAACGACGCCAAATCCAGCAAGAGGCCAAAGCTACTGGTCTTACCCTGTTTCCCTCTTCACAGCGTGTTACCATGACAATGATGGAGGACTGCTGCTCCCAGACCATCCTCCAGAAATCACTCACGGTCTCCTCCTTTGGACCTGAAATACACAGGTTACTACATAAACATACACGCTTTATTATCAACCTGAAACATAAGAAAGCACGTTGACACTTTACCTTGAGCTGCAATGTACTTTTTGGATTCTTTGTAACCCTGCAGGAAGAGAACAAATTATGTTTAAATGTTGTTTATGGGACAGAGTTAGGCTGTCGCGGTCATCGTTAAACGCTTTTACATGTGTGTGGAGCCTTAAGTATGATAATGTTTCAGTCTTGTTCGTAAAAATAGCAGAAGTACGATCTGGGTGTTTTCCATACGTCAATATAGCTGGCGTTGATGTAGTCACATCCTGGCTCTCCATTTCCGGTGGCCAGCTGAACACGGTTATAATCATCTGATTCAAGACATGAAAGAAAAAACATCACAGCGGAGACGTCTGATAACTCCGTCAGACGTTTGATCGATGTTTGCTCATGTAGAAGAGACGGTGTACACGTGGAAATGAATCAAAGCTGCAGAATTATCCTTAATGTTAGATTACCTTGGTAAATACATGGTATTAATATATCACTGCCTATTAATTACCCCATTATTACCCCACTTACCATGTTATTACCAGGCTGTATGTAAAGTACCACCAGTGTCATTTATTGTCTCACAGTTTTCCATATCTGATCATGCGTGTGGTAACTATTTATTTCCAGGGTGTAGGTACAGCTTTTTGATCTGATTAAATATCTTAACTTATTCATTATTAACTTCTCTGATATAAAAAAAACGAACTAAAAACTGCAAACCCACTGAGTCAGACTCACATGGCAGGATGTCCACGTAGCGGTTCTTGGGTGAATTGCAGTTCTTTTTGGCCTCTTTCACCGTGTACCTTGAGAAGATTCTGGGGATGCTCTGAAAGCAGAAACAAATGAATGATGCCAACCTGTAACTGACCACCGCATCGCAGCTCCCTAAAACTATCCAGTAAAAACACGGCCTCCCAACAGAGCATTTAAGGAGAAATTTACTTGAAACTCCGCCAGGAAAAGTCGCCCTTCGTCGGCCAGTTTCCTCTTGTAAGCTTCCAGCAGGACCTCCGCTGCGATCGGCTCCACGGTCATGAGCTTCTCTTCATCATCTACGACAGCAAACCGCGGAGAAAACGAGAACACGCTTACAACACAAACCCTTCTGCTACTACATGTGAGATTAGCAGGTTGAATGTGCTCATCATCACTCCGTCTACACTTTAAATGTTCATTTTGCAGATTTCTGTACATGACACGACACCTCTGTGGCTCTTCCTGAGGTTTCTACCGATTCTTTTCTGCTCAAAAGGTTTTTTTTTTGGGGGGGAGTTTTACCTCACTATGTAAAATATTGGGGCATAACATGTCTGTAACATATCTGTAAGTTCTCATTATTAAAAGCACGGTGAATCTTTTGAACAGTAGCTGTAACATCTGAATAACAGGAAACACAGAGTGCACTCACTTGCTGTTGAAATGAGCATCATGTTTTCACTCATGTCACTGTGGAGAAAATAGTAAAGATTGGTTATAAGAATCTGAATCCGTGCAATATAACATATGACCGTCATTAACTCATAAATATCTGTCTTTGTCAATGTGTTGTGAGGTTCGTGGGAAAAGGCCGGCAGAGGAAATATCGTAACGCTGCTTGAATGAAGACTTTTGCCACTTTTATTAAGTTTATACATTACGCTTTCCTCTGACGCAGGTGTCATTTTTATCAGTGAAAAAGGAGGCTTTTGGTTGAAAAACAAAGACGGCGCGACAGTAAAAAGCAGCGCAGACGCCGAATGATCCTTACTGTGACTTTCTGCGCTTCAAAACGTAAATCTTGTAGAGGACTAAAAGCAGAGCCACAGACGTGAGGAGGATGAGAACCACGAGGAAACCGATGACAGCCTTGTCGTTGTCTGTGAAAAGACGAGACACGAACATCAGAGACAATGACGAACTCGGCAGGTTTGAATAAAATGAATGATAGTGACTTAAGCCGTACGTACAATAGGTTGTAACGTGTTCTTTTATGGGTTCGCCTTCGAGTACTCCATTGTAAGTAATCACCTGGAAAGACAGAACACCCCTTTATAAGCACACGTCACTCTCTGAAATGTGATGAAGAGCTAATTATCTTGTGAAATAAAAAGAAACTCTAAGTGTCTACAAACCTCTACAATGTAGGTTGTGAGGTATCTTAGATCTCTGAAGTCAAATTCACATTTGTCTTTAGTGAAACTCGTCACAGTTGTACTGCCATCGTAAAGCTTTACTTTATATTTCTGTTGTTCTCCTCTAAAATCAAGGTTTTTTTTTCTGTTGCAGGTCACATGAATCACGTTGTGCTCGGGAAGATCCACCTTCAGTTCTGGGGAATCTGGTACTGTAAGAAACATTTGCTATTTACAACAATGACCTCAGTGACGAACAAAGTAATTCCTCAAAGTAAATGTTGTAATTGTTGAAATCAGAAGTTATACATGAGTTCAGACGTGCACTTGTTTATTATTTATGTGAAGTGGTTTTCAATAATATGTGTCATATAATGAGAAAATAATAAATCATGTGGGAAAGGTGATTTATTTTTACTTACTTCCAGCACCAGTCTTCAGTTTGACGTTTGATTGGCTGCCGTGAACAGGTTTCTGACGGTAGGTGGCTTGGACTTCACACATATACATGGTGTTCGGTGTCAGACCAGTAAAATTACACCATCGTCCTTGGTTGTTTCTTTTCATGTTCTCTGGTAACATAGTGTTGAGGCATTTAGAAACATTTCAAAAGTGACCGCTGAGTCATGCAGCGACGTGTAAAGCTTCATCTCTGACAAAGACTTTGATTTAAAAAGCTTCAAATGTCTTTATAATGTTAGAGAAGACACCGAGGCTGATCTAATGCACGGAGCGCAAATGAACGTTTATAGAATCCAGATAATTTGGTGGCAAATCATGTATGAAGTAACTGTGGATTAACATGACACATATAATACATCCTGCGTTAATTCATGCATAAATGCTCATGATTTGGAGCCTTATTATTAACTCGAACGTCAGGAATAAGTCGAAATAAAAGGTTTTATTCCTTCAGAAAACAGCCAACAGACTCCTTGGTGTTTTATTTATTTTTACTTTTCATTTAAATGTTTTTTTTATGTTTTTATGCTCATTTCTTTGCTTATATATAGCTGTTTTACTTTCATTTGCAACATTATGGTTTGAATTCTCTTTGTTTTTTGGATTCTTCGTCCCTGCCTTGCTCCGTACATTGTAAATAAAGTTGTGAAGAAAAAAAAAAAAGTTTAATAAATGTGATTTATTTCTCACAGCATCTCTATTGAAAAAATAAATGAAACTCCTGTCACGAATCCCTTAATTTTAAGAGAAAACCTTCAGACGGAGGAAAAACTCAAATTCTTTCAAATCAATCTCTCCAAAAAAAGCACAGCGCTGTAAAGATACTTAGAGAATAATTCAGTTTTACTTACGTGCATTAATGATTTGATTGTCTTTCCAACAATGACAGTTGTATTTAAGCTCCGTAAGCTGAGGAAGGACCTGGTCACAGTTCTGACTTGTTGTCGTCCAAGTCAAGTTGATGGAAGTATTGGTAAATGTCTTGCTTAGTGATACTTTAAATTCTGTTGAAAGACACATTCATACATTTCAGAAACACGCTGTCTGTCACTATGTTTTACCTCCCGGTGTTAGAGTAAATACCGACATACCACATGTGATGTTGACCTTGCCAGATTTGCTCTTTATAGCGTTTCCGTTCTTCTTTATGTCAGCAGTACAGATGTACTCGGTGAAGGGCTCCAGCTTTTCAAGTCCTTTCTTGGTTTGATTTGAACCACCAGTTTCTATGGAAAACAGCATTTTACCATTGACTCGTACTGTACTTGTGCTTCGTATCTAATGAACAGTTACATTTGGACACATTCATAAAAAAAAAGGGCTGAAATATCATCTTAATTTTTTGCTGCTTCAAGGCCTCTATGGTACGATTTCAGATTCAAACCAATATTAACTTTCACTTATAATGTTCCTGTCCTTTCACTTACCTACACAGGTGACGTCAGTGGTAAGACCTTTGCAGTTTTTAGGCAAATGTATCGGGATGTTTGCAGGAAGTTTATCTTGAAACCTCAGAGTTATGTTATCCGGATGTAAATATTTCTCTGGAAATAAAAGGAAAAGCACGTAGATAAACCTGGTGAAGAGTCTAAACCACATGCATTTAAAAACAGAGGTAAAGTCGGTCGTACATACCAACAGACAGGTACTCGGTCACGGTGAATGAAGGGCAAGCTGAAGCGAATGTCGTGTTGAAGTGTGTGCAGATGTCGCTGTCTTTAATTTCAGTGCAGCAGGTTTTTTTGTCGTTTTTGCACAGCGCAGCTGAAATATTGTTTGCCTTGATCATGCCACAGCTGATGTTCCAGTCAGTCTTGTAGGAAAGATATCCAGGGACGTTGCTGCCAAATGTGATGTTCTGTTTGGCTGAAATGTGGAGAGGAAGGCAGGAATACGTCACATTTTTATTTCTGAAATTTAACAAGAAGAACAGAAATTGGATTACTTACTTATGTCCATTGTCCTCGTTTTATTTTCATTGTTGCTACAGGATGTTGTTCTGCCATCTACGTCGAGTGTCACATTATGCTCGTAGAACGTACAGGGCTTCAGCTGTGTGATGATTTGTTGTTGCACAATGATGTTCCATGGTTGCTGTTCTTCAGTGATGTTTACCGTGTAGTTACCAGTGGTAAAGTCGATCATGCCAACCCTGAAGCCGGACTCGAAGGGCTCAAGAGAGTAAGAACCTGCGTGAGAAACCAACAGAGATATTAGATCATTTAGAAACGTAGGCGGTGCCTTTTCAAACCTTGGACAGTTTCTGGTCCTGGTTGGAAAATGAAAATAAGTCAAATCTCCCAAAGCACCTATTTTTAGATCATTGTGGTCCAATATTTGGAGAATAAAACATAAGATTTGTCCACTTTATGTGTCAGGAAATTAGGCAAGGAGATAAAACAGAGCAATGTGACCCAGTGTGTGTTTGAATATTATTCATTTTTAAATTATCATCATCTTTTATCTTCTGGGCACTAGGTGTGTGCTGATTCCCTAAAAGCCCCCTTTTGTTCACTGGTGGCTTCAGGTTTCCATTCAATTCAGTTGGTTTCCTGCCTGTACACTGTCCCCTTAGATTTAGATTTGTGGTGAACACAAACGATGTTCTCCCTTCAGCAGAAAACAAGAAAAGTGTCAAACAAGTCAAATATTACCGTGAACAAAAATTGAAAAAACTCCTTGTTTTTGGGTGGAAGGGGACTTCAAAAACACTAAACAGGCTACAACTAATAATTTGATTCACTGTCGATTTGTTGTGTGGTTCATAAAATGTCAAAAAATAGTGAAAAAGCGTTTCCAGGTCTACGCAAACAGATAAAAATATTTGTCGATTAATGTGAAAGTCGACAAGTAATGGATTAATCTCTAGATGATTTATTTAACAGATACTTACACTTTGCTGGACCGGTCGTTGCGTTTCCTGAACATTAAATGAGATGAAACAAGAAAACATCATCATTTACCGTGAAACAAACATCTCACGAGGTCACAGAGCAGAGCCACCGTAATCCATGAGACATGAATACAGTCCTGTGAGAACTGTTTTAAAAGTCCCAACCTGTGGTGCTGGTTTGGGTGGGTGCAGGCAAGCTTTGCGTGGTGGTTTGATTGGTTATGAGTGTGCTGCCATTGCCGTCGCTTGTAGGAGTGGTGGAGGTAGTGGCTGCAGGATGGAGAGCATGCAGGTTCACATTCAGGCAGAAATAGTCCTGCAGTCTTTCATGACACGATGCTACTTCGTGGGGTAAAATCGCGCCAAATGCGAGGCTACCGTTTGCAATCACACTTCTAATACAATATACAATATTACCAGATGAGTTGACCGTTTGGTTCGAGGGGTACGTGGTGGGCTTTGGCGTGGTGAGTGGAGGACTGAGGGCAGATGTGGGGATGTCTGCAGGCTGGATGGTAGTCGCCTGGGTGTGTGGAGGAGAGGGCCTAACAACTACTGATGGCGAGACATTTGCGATTGTGAGTGGGGGTGAGGTGGTTGTTGCTGCTACACGCCAGGAAAAGAAAAAAATCAGGTCACACATCATTATTACTATTATTACCTTCTATGTAACTGAAGGTTTGGCTGATTAACACATAAACGCTCTTATCAAACACCAGCGTAAAGTAAGGTCTCATGGACCATAGCCTTCAACCTTGTTCAAAATGTTCCCAAACACTGAAAAACTACACAATCCTAATAAAACTCACATTTCTGAACCTGGAAAAAAAACACAGACTTCGCTCTTTCTGGTATATTTTTGAAAATTGCGAGGTTTAAACCATCCGAGTGATGGGATGATGTTCTTCTTGGTTGCGTCCTCTTTGCTCTGTTGCTGACAGAGCAGTCGTTTTACATTTGTATTATTTTGTAGCTGAGGCTGAAGCACCTGCCTTTCTGTTTCTTGTGAACCATTTCCAAGTCACTGCTGGACTTTAACGTCCATGTAACATCAGCATCAGATGCTGCAGTTTTTGCTTCACAGTCTGAAACGGCCTTTTGGGTTTTTTTTTTTCCCTCGCTCACTCATCACTTTGTTACATTGATTCTGATGTTTTCCAGATCAGTTGGATATAAACACAAGCTCTGGACAGAAAGTTCTACGTATGACTGTGATTTTATTATCCCTCAAAATAAGCTCAAAGCAGAATGGACGTGGTCTGTTTTATAACCTTTATATCTATAAGCCTCGAGTCAAAATAAATAGACATAATCTGTTTCTTCATGAAGTTTAGTGCGTTTGTGTTTTATTACATTTTGAAGACGATGCTGCTCTGAAAAGCTTTTTGTTGTGAATGCTTTATAATTACATTTTAACATAAAATATAAGTTATATTTTGCCACTTACCTGATGCGTCTTGACCTGGAAATACAAAAAGAAAAGTGTCAGTGTGATTTAAATGCACAGTGCAGTCTTTGTAATTCACGAAGGAGTGAACAGGAGGTTTATTACACGAAGAAAAACAGTGTGATTAAAAAATACCTGAGCAGCAAACATTCGAAAAGCGACGCGTTATCATGTCTCGAAAAGAAAAAAGATTTTTTTTTCTTTTTGTGAGGCGGTGCGTTGTAACCTGGTTGCTATGACAATGCAACAAAGAGCCACTCGCTATTTCAGAGAAAACCGCTGTTTCCTGCCTCGCACTGAAACCCAGAACCTCCACACAGTTACAAAACCGGCCTCAGTTTGGCCAGATCTCGGGCTCGTTTAGAAGCACAAACACTTTCACAACTGACTTGCTTGCGTTACATCTTCATTTTTAGACACTAGAGAAGACCGAAGGTATCAGCACCAAATAATACTTTAAATAAATCTCGATGCACGTAACGTTTGCAGCCAGTGTTGGCGTTCCCACCTGCTCTGCTGTAACAAGAAATATGATTTATAGACGTTTGTGTAGGAGAACTGAGCTGGAGTCCTGGTCTGGATGTTAATGTCTGAGCACTTTTATTCTTATTTTATCTTTTACGTTTACATCTTAATGTGCCTGTATTACTGTTCTGTGGACTTCTCCATGAGCCGCGTCCTTGAAAAGTTTTGAAATGAACAGAATTTAAATTGAAATTATGGTTCAGTTCAATTTAAAGGGGTTAAAAATAAACTTTCATACATTTAATACATTGAGGACTTTGTCTAAAGTTTCTGGTTTTAGTCAAGTTTGAAAGAATATTTGGGGAATGACAGTGAAAAAACGTGTGACCGAATAATTCAACCTGCTTTGAAATTCTCAATTAAAAAAAACAAAAAACCCAATCTGGTTTGGCATAATCTTACATTAGAACCATTTAAGAGTGAATGAAACCAAGTCATTGTGGTGTAACATTAACAAATCTTACACAGTTTGACATTTACATTCAGTCTTACTTTGGGTTTGAAACGTCTTTAAGGGTTTTTAAAGGAGTTGTTTGTCTCTGACCCACTGACTGGTTGATATTATCATCTGCATCCCCACCCTTTTCTGTCATCAGAGTCTGTTCTTGTCTTACACTATTGTATATTATGATATGAAGTCTAAAAAGAGTCAAACACGTGCATCACTTCGTCCTCAAATGGAACGACTTTGTCCTTTCGCTCTGTTCTCAGCGCGCCGTAATAAAGGCAGTGAACACAATAGGCGATGAGTAAATGGAGGACAATCGAACGACATAGTGCCAGGATGTGGTTTGGCGCGTTCTTGTAGAACTGTACTGAGCAGAGATGCATGCTGCTTGCAATGACATTTCATCCTATTGAACAGCCCACACACCTGTTATTAGTTTTGTGGTGACTGATTTTTTTTGTATTTTTTGAAGTTGTTTCAGTGAAAACTTGGGAGATGCTCTTCTATTCTTTAAAATGAGCGAAGAACATGGTTGTAACTATCTTATTCCAGCCTCGTAAAGCTCAGTGAAGAAGAGATACCTGCGCCGTAATCCCCCCGCCTGTTTTGTCTTTCTTTTTCAGTTCTGTGAAATGAAGGTGCGACATTCATGCAGTTACATCGGCCTGCATCACGTGCATTTCATCCATGCGCGACAGAGGAAGAAGCAGAAGTAGAAGGAGGTTTTTTTTTTGTCGTTGATCAGCGCTCAAACGCCCGCTGAAGACCATCCTCCTGCCTGGCATCGAGAAAAGAAAGTCGTGCAGTGTCTGTTTTTCTCTCTATCAGTGCGTCTCTTCTTTCTTCGCATATTTTGCGTCCACCATCCACACCCCTCCCCCCAGAAGTGCTTTAATCATGCAGCGTGTTTAACATTTCTGACCTCACTTCTTCATTTTAGACATTACGCTTCCCCTTTTTCTCGTGTATTCTCAAGTCATTTATCTGCGATCTGTCTCAGTCTGCTCGCCCCTCTCCCTCTCTGCCAGGAAATGAAGGCAATTCAGAGTGGAACACGGAAGTGGTCAAATTTTTCATCACACATTGCCGTCCTGTGGCAGCCAAAGAAGGCCGACTGTGAAAAGCCAAGTACTTTAACGGGGAAAAGCCGCCCTGTTGGTTTAATACGTAAATGTTACCTTTACTTGAGTTTATTCTGATTCTTTAACCAACGAGCAAAAAATATCAAAGAAGCAACACTTTCTGCTGAACAGTAGTATGAAAAAAACCACACCTTCACACGGTCACTCGTGAACATAAACCGATTGTTTTTTGAAATAAGTGTAGTTTCTTTTTGTACAGAATGTTCAACATTATGAGTCTTAGTGAGGTGTTGGTCCACCGCGTGCCTCCAGAACCACGCGACCGGACGGATGAACGCGACTCTAAAGACATCAACTCATTTTAATGAACTGATATGAAGTGTTTTGACGACGGCGGTGCCATGTCCAACACGTCGCTCCAAAGCCTCCCGTAGGCGTTAAACTGGTTCAGATCTGGACGTTACGTTCATCGAACCTCATGTCTTATGGACGGGGACGTTAACATCCTGGAAACGACCGCTCCCTTCAGGTTTTTACTTTCATTAGCTCCGGATATGATTGTGCGCCGTTCATTGTTTGAGATCATGTCCTTATGTAATGAAAACAAAAGAAATCGCACATGAATGAATCATATTAAGTTATGTAAGTTATATGCAGTTTAGAAAAGGTCTTCAGACCCTTTACCACAAATAAAGTATCACGGTTAAAGTCTAAATGGTTTCTGTCTGGATTATTTCATATATTTCAAATATTATTACTGATGCATTTACATGTAAACTATCTTTTAAAGTTTTGGTTCAGTTTCAACCCATTTTACAAACAAGAGTCTGGTTTAATTTACTGTATAACAATACGGTACCTTAAAATTAAGTAAAAATACATGTACATAAGTAAAGTACCTGCAAACTGAATGATGCACAAAGTGCATAAATGTAGTTTTCTTTCCACGATGCGATAAAATGCTGAGAAAAACGAGATTATTTTGAGCTAATTTTAATGTGAAAATGTTTAGTTGATCGATGGAAAAGATACGCACACATAAATAAATATGTCTGTTTATGCAGTGGACCACAATGACTCACATCGATCACTGGTTGAGGAACAACATGTGTCAAGACGTGACAAATACTGACCCTGACTGAACATAAAGAAAACAGAGAGTGACAAAGAATTATCTCTGCAAATGTGTGCAGAGTCCAAGATGAACAGAGCTTAGACTCCGTTTGTTGTTGTGAACAGCAGCAGAATGAGGGAGATGCTGTACACACAAACACAAACAGACACACACAAACACACACACACACACAGACACACACAAACACAAACAGACACACACACACACACACACACACAAACACAAACAGACACACACAAACACACACACACACACACACAAACACAAACAGACACACACAAACAAACACAAACAAACACACAAACAAACACACACAA
>JAPQRN010001134.1:0-12500 GCA_037367275.1 Coranthus polyacanthus | reverse complement strand
TTAGACTGCTGTAAAAGCCACAGAAACATAATAAGTGACAGTAAGTGAAGGAGAATTTATGTCTACTTGTTTTTAATGGCACAGCAAGTCACATAAGGAAAGCAGCATGCGTGTTTTAGCAGCATTAGTCCTGAACATTATACTCTCATTTATATGTATTTGAAAACACAGACGGAGAGAGTGAGGGACAAAGACAGTCAGAGAGACAGAGACAGAGAACGCAGCAGGACAGACAGAGAAAGTTAGACACAAATTCAGATAGAGATACACGCAGGTGTGTGTGAATGTGTGTTTTGGGGGGGTAGTAATCGGCATATAGTAGTTACCATGGTAACTAAGCCCAACCCTGACACTCCAATCAGCAGGACTGCAGCAGGAGAACCCCTGCTGAGACAACACACACACACACACGCATGCACACCCATGTTTGTGCCAAATAGCATTGTGAGGACACTCATTGACATAAAGCATTCCCTTCCCTTACACTAACCTAATGTCTAACCCTAACCTAAGCCTATTTCTAAACCCCAAAACCAAGTCTTAACTCTCAATCAGCCTTTTGAAGGTTCATCTGAAGGTGAGGCCCAGCCAAAAAGTCCTCACTTTTTAGGCTGGGTCCTCACTTCCTATGGTTAAACATTCGACTGTCATATAATCTCATACATGCCAGAAGTATGCCAGTGTGCAGTGTTTTACTGATTATTTGTTAGCAGCAAAAGCACATAAAAGATAATAGGAATACAGTTTATAAAAGCACAGAACATTTGCGTGCACACACAGGAGGAAAAAAACAACAAACACATGGAGAGCTACATACACAGGACCCCTGCTGAGTGCACACACAAACCTGTCTCCGAAATAGCCCATGCACACCCGTGCACACACACATGCATGCACAAAAATGTTTGCACTAAATGGCATTGTGAGGACACTATTGACACAATACCCAACCTACCCCACCTAATTCTAACTCTAACTTTAAACCAAGTCGTAACCCTCACACAGCCCTTTGAAAGTCTACCTGAAGGTGAGGACTGGCCAAAATGTCTTCAATTTGTAGGTCAAGTCCTCACTTTAATAGTTAAAGACAAACTAGATCTCAGAATGATTGCCATATAAAAGCACACACACACACACACACACACACAGAACCCCTGCTGAGTCTATAGATGGACACACATAGATAGACACACGCAGGCACACATACAGCTTTGTCCTTTTCTTAGCAATTTGTCATCCTATGGTAGCTTCTGAGAGGTAAGAAGGGTAGCGGAAAAAAATTTTCCGCCATTTGTCTTTAACAACAAGCGCACCGAAAAAAACACTGGTATGCCATGGTCGGCCATTTTGTAAATCGCCGTGACGACTCAGCAGCAGTAAAGTGTCAACAGAAGGGAGAAGGGAGAAAGACAATCTGGGAAAAGCAGCCGATACGGGATAATAGGTACTGTAGAAGGAAACCGAATTCCGAAATAATGGATACGATTGAGAAGATGAAGACACTAGGACATTATTATTTGTATAGACAAGTGTGTCTGTAACCGTACAGCACTTGACTTAATTTCTGTAGTTAGAAATTACGGGCAGCGTACAAACACACAAACAGATATTCTGTCAGCTCAATAAAGACACTACTACAAAACTTACATTAAATGACTTCCAGTTGTCATTTGTGCATTATCATTATCAGCTATAATGTAACTCTACACGTAATCATAAAAGGAAAATGTGAAAAGTAAGCTTTTATAACCCATGACAAGAAACAAAGAGGATAATAGAGGTTTCTATGTGAGAAACAACCACAAAAAGCCAGTGTTATCTCGCTCTATCTGTGTGTGTGTTTGTATGTGCACGTGTGGGAGAGAGTGTGGTGCACTCATTAACTCTGAGGCTATCAAAGACTTGCTATCCTGTAGGTTTTTAATGCCACCTGCTGGTATCTGCAGGTATAATGTTAGAGTCGACAGACTGGGGACAGTTTTGTTTTAGGGCAGTCTTTCCCTACATGCTGGCCTGAAGAACTTCATTATTCGTGGCATGCGCCTGAACACAATAAAAGCAGGTATCCAAGCAAGAAATATTACTTACAGGAATTTTAAAAATCACAACATAACATTAAACAAATACAGCAGGACTTACTGTAAATACAGAAAAAACTAAACATATTTAGTGCTGTATGTAGTATTACACTCTTTCTTATGTTTTATGCATGTTCTTATGTGCATTGCTTGGACTCCTGCTGGTACCTACTGCCACCTCGTGGGGCAAACTATTATTGCAGGCTTGAGGTCATTAAAAGTTTGAGTGTACATCTGTTTTTACTCTATATTCAGTATGTCATTTCTTGTTATTGAGTGCTTTAAAATGCTGTTTATCTTGTATTGGTTTTTACAACAAAACAAACATATGATATAATCAACATAATTTTTAATTTTTGGTTACATGACCTTTCTATAAATATCAGTTTTGCTCCTCCTATAAGAAAAGAGTAAGTAGTTTATTGTGTATGAATATTCAAACCTAAGTGGGATATTTTGTTGTAGGAATTCAATTTTCATAACAACATTGTGCAAGTATGTGTGTTCCAAACCTCAGAAACAGGACTGTCCACTCCAAGTTCAGTACAGTGCAAAGCCAGTAGACCCATTACTCTGAGAATCTTGCTTCGCCTGGAAAAGATGATTTTTTCAATATGATGATTTTTCTATTTGAATAACAAAACACCATTTTATTTGACTTTACAAGCACTATGATGGAGGCTGTAAAAGTAGTTAGAAAAAGGAGGATATTAGTTTTGAGTTAGTATATTAGTTTCGGTCTACAGCATTCAATCTCTAAACAAAACATGAATCTGAACTTTACAAACACTGTCTTTTAGCCATCAAAGCCCAAGCTCTGTATTGGTGTCTATGGCATTAATGAAAGTACACTTAAATAACAATGAACAAGAGGGAGAGAGAGAAAATGAGCAAAGGAAAGGAGACAAGAGTTAAGTGAGGACAATTATTTTGTAGATGAGCCTGTCTGTACTGTTTGTTATTTTAGTGTAGCTAAAAAAGTTATTTTATCTTCTACATTCAAGCCAGCAGCCTTTCTACCACATTTTGATTCTGCCACATCACTTGTATTTTGGCTAACCAAGTCACAACAGACTGTATCAGTGACTTATTTAATTCAATTTGGATTGTTACTGAATACTGATATTCAATAAATCATTGCTGTTGAGTCAAATAATCATGTTCCTTGCTCTATAGAAAGAATAAATACATGATTTACTTACACATCCCAGTTAGGAGCTTGACGTAACTGTTGTGTCAATACTGGAAGCTAAATGAAGGAGTGAAAAGATTAGAGAGACAGGTACAGAGTAATCATTTTGAAAGCATTCAAAGCATTCTGACTTAGTTTTGTGTGCTTACTAACCACTACATCAGAGAAAAGAGCAGTCCTTTTAATTAGCCCTGAATGATTCTACTGTGATTGCTTGTTAACACTGTCACAGCTGAAGCAATGATTGCAATGTAGTAAATCAACTTTAATAATCTATTATATTGTATGCAACTGTGTGTTTTTAAATACCAGTACATCAGTTTTAAAAAAACTCAATAACGTAATCTGGTTAAACCCAGGCACTTTTTATTTCCAAAAGGCATCCTATGCAAATTAAAAATGTTCCTACCAGGTTTGAGTTAATCAGCCTATTAGCAATATCTTTATGTCCAACAACACAGCAGAGGTAGCACAGCAGGTTGAGTCTGGAGCGGGCGGCTGTGGAGGGAGGAGCAGCAGCAGAGGAGAGAGGAGTAGAGGAGTTCTGCTCTTCAAAGAATGAACAGAGTTGGAGGACAAAGCCACTCCAGTCTTCATCACCGAGGGACTGCAGCTTTTCAACTGAGAGAGGAGAAGGGAGGAGAGGATGACCTTAAAATAAATTGGGTAATGATGACCATACACTGAGAACACTAATTTGAATGTACCACAGTACCTGAATGCGCTGGTACACAAAGGGTTTTAGGATCAAACCGCACAGGAGGACTCTTAAAAATCTGAGCAACAGAAAGAAACCACATAGGGGAGTGTAGTATTAGCTGTCTCAGCTTCATGTCACAATTATATTGTTTCCTTCCTAGTGACGCTGGTTGACTTGACACGTACAACTCTTTTCATCATACACAAAAATGTAATGAACACTGATTTTCTTTTTTTCCCAGCTAAAGCCATTTTATGTTACTGTTGCAAACATTGTTGTGGGCCTCATACTACAAACTTAAAGAACTTAAGTATGTGAACTCAAATTATTACTGTCTGATAAAAAAAATATATTTCTACCTTAGGGTTATCCATGATTGGTGTGACAGTGAGGTCTGAGTCAGTGTAGAGCAGAGCTTTCACACAGGATGTGATATCAGTACTTGTACTAGCCTGGGAGAAGTGAACATGGAACAAAAGAATCAAAAAGTATTAACCAAACACACTAGCAGATGCAGTAGCATAGATAAAACCTAAAGCATTTATCTGTTTGTTTCTTATAGCAAAGCAAACACTATCACACTCACTCAACTCTCAGAAAGATAACACAGTACACTGTTCAGGGTTGAATTTGCCCTTCTGTACAATTGCACTTGTTTGTGTTGAAGCGCAGGAAGCAGTTTCTAAATCACAATGAAAATCTTTTTTTTTTTTTAAATGTATCCAAAGCATTTACATCTAAAATGCAGTTGCAGTTATGAAATCCAGTAAAATATCTTATCTCTCAAACAGTATAGGCCCTGTGTCAATCTTTGTATTGAGTTAATTTTGTTAATAAGTTAATAAGTCAGTGCATCTGAAAATCAGTTATGAGCCCTGGGCAAAGCAAGCTGAGTATCCCAGTGTTAGACCTATACTTCAGTGCAACTTATTACAAAAACGTCATGCTCAAAATGTATAGTATATGGTGTAATAACCTGGGTTGCAGCAGTCTGGTTAGAAGAGTCTGAGATACTGAGGCTCCTTCTTGAATTGGCACAGGAGCTACAAAAAAAGCAGGAGCCAATTATTAAAATACAATTAAAAAACTGCAGCCTGTTTTTGGCTTGCTTATTAGACATATCTGCATGAGTGTGATCCTCTGTAGTTTTACAGGTACAGCACAGTACATCCTTGTAGAGTGTAGATCATGTTCAAGATAAGAATCCAGATGGAACATCACTTTGTTATATTATTATTGTATATATTATGAGCAGATTCTTATTTGAATCACTTTCTCTCATCATCAATAAATTTACTGAACGACTATAAAACCCTGGCAAACAAGCAGGCAGACTTAAATACCTGAGCAGAAAAATGGCCTCAGTGTTGTCCTCATCCACACCACTCTTTGGTCTGCAATCTGACACATTATCTGTAGAGGGGAACACATACTGTAAGATGCTACATCAGATTTTCTAGTTCTTTCATGACACGTCTGGAACGTGCCATACAGGAGAAAAACAAGGCAGCTATTTGTGAATGAGATTTGTACAGTAACAACAAAATGAAACTGTGTAAAATGCTTGCCGTCAAGGGGAAAAAGACGCGATTCACCAAAAGCAGTTTACAAAATATAGGGTCCCACAACTGATTCAAAAAAGCATGTGTCTAAAATGTAAAGAAAATCACTTATTATACTCTATGTCTCTAAGTGCAGGCTTGTTTCTGAACCTGACAAATCACTTATCACATCTAAATGTACATAAATAATACCAGTTAGAGTCCAGGATGTGTGTTACCTAGTGTGAAAGGCTTATTGGGCTGCAGTGTGCTACACATCTGTTGCACTCCAGTCAGCTTTGGGTTGTCATCTTCCACTGTTTTTCTTCCCCCCTCTCCTCTTCTCTCCTTTCCCGCCTCCCTGTTCGAGGCCTGGCTGTTCATTAAGACTCCACAGGTTTTGTTTGTGTCAGCTTGTTGGCTGCCAGTCCTTCTGTCATATGGCCTGTCGGTTACTGTGGTTGTCATCTGTGATGCCATCAGTTTCTCAGAAACCCGGTTTCCTGACTGGATGTGTGCCGGTTGGCTGTTAGGCTGTTTGTTGGTCTGTTCTCCAGAAGGGAGGGGGTCATGGATATTTCTGCGGATATAGTGAAACAACAAACACTGGGATGAAATATTCAACCAAAGAAACAAAATGTAGCATAAGTTAACTTGTTACCTAGCTGTTAACTTACATAATAAAAATGTTCCTGATAATAACATGATTATCTACACTGATATGCCAGTTTGTTTTAAGAAGAATCATTATTTTTAATTGAGACAGTCTGGAGGTAATTGATGTGCTAAATCAACGTTTTTGCAACTGTAGAGGCTGTAGATAGAACTGTTGTGCTGTTTAATTGTACTGCATTACACTGAAAGCTGTTTTGACATTTCATTTTTGATTTCTCCAGGTATATGTGTTAAGTGGGTAGACAATGCAATATTTGTAATGTAGATTTTTTTTTAACAAAGAAGCAGAAATAATAAGAGGCTAAGCTTTAATGCCTTGAGATGATTTTTGTACCATACCAAATTTGGCAAATGGCATCCTAAATGAAAAAAAAAACAGTAGGGGTTAAAAATTCAGAAGAAACAATATAAACTCACTTTGTTCTAGCTGAACCAACTCCTTGACTGCCATTTCTTAAGTCCGCCACCTCATCATCTTCTTCATCCATCACCTTTTTCTCCTCTTCTTCTTGTGTCCAGAAAGGGTGGTTCATCAACTCTGGCCAGTCCATCCTACAGAACATAAGAACAATGAACATGTCACCAATTTCAACATGGAGTGAAAAGTCAATTAGGTTTGAAGTCAAGTAAAAAGTATGGGACCTAGATATTAAATGTTACATAGCAATAAATCTAGTATGTCACATACAGTACAGTTTCTAACACTCCCCTTGAGAGACAGATATTAGCGGTTACAATGCACTGTATGATCCAGTAAGAAAAGGTAGGAAAGAAAAACGGAAATTAATCATGCAACAAAACATGATTGTTATCATATGATGCCACTTTACATTTAAGGTATCTAAAGACTTCTAGCCTGATGAAAACATTTTTTGGAAATGTTTCAACAGAAAAGTGCAAGTGTTTAACCTGTGTGTATGTGTGTCTGCTTCTACCCTGTCTTACCTCTTATAAGGGTTTTTGTTGAGCAAGCCTTTCAGAAGATTTAGGAAATCCTCACTGGGGGAATTGGCAGAAGGCACTAGAACAGAAAACATCTTCAACTTCATTGCTTAAAAACATTTACAATGAATATTTTTAAATGCATGGCAAAACTGCACTAAATATATCATAAAACTGCAGTACAAACAAATATCTGTAGCCAAATGTAAAGCCTATAGTGAAGCATTTATAACACTGTTCAGGTCAAACATCACATTTATTTGTCCTTCTTTTGAGTGTTTGTATACCAGTTTGCCTGGGAGGCTGTGGTTCCTGATGTAAAATCATCTCTATCAGTTCAGTGCTGCTATCAGAATGAAATGGTGGTTTACCTGGGAAAGAAAAAAATGGTTTGAGAAGTACATGCAATCTATTTAAATGTATTGTATCATGCTGTGTGTTGAAATCAGTGTGGCTGCTAGATATCTTATTGTCAATTAACCCCCAGTACTGTGTAACCTTTGTCGATGTTCTATACTTAGCTCATTTAGCATGTGCATTGTGTGTGCATACTGTATGTATGTCAATGTAAGTACCAGTGTACATGTAGTAGAGAATACAACCCAGAGCCCACAAATCAGAGCTCATGCTGGTTTCTGAACCCTGCAAAACTTCAGGAGCTTTGTAAAATGAGGAGCCTGAAAATACAAATACAGAGTTACAGACATGTACATGTTAATCTAATCATAAAGACAGACATAATACAATAAGAGAAGATCATACAAAGTAGGACATTATGTAGTAAATTGTTAAGAGTAACACACTGGCTTCTTATTCTTTCACTTAGTTATTACACACTACGTCCATGAAGTCTAACATGATTTTGTAATTATTGTGAAATGAGCTCTATGAAAGCAGGACCATCTGAGTTTGTATATTTTTGGACTTCTGCTACACTGTTCACTAATTAGTTTCTCCCTAGTTAGCCAGCCAGTAAGCTGTTAGCCTGACCTTTCAATCTTTTCCTCATTTTGTCAAACTTTTCCATATTATCTCCTTCTCCTGACACTTCAGTTGTAGACAGCATGGTAAAAACATCTTCCTGCGTCTCTCCTTCTGCCTTGGAGAGACAAAAGTTACCAAACTTCAGTATACCACTGCCATCCAGCAGGATCTGTGAGAGACATACGGAGAGTTTATTTTACCATAGAGTAAAAATATTAAGAGTTTGTCTCACATATGAAAACAGAAACAAACCTTAGCAGGAGTCAAGTCAGAGATGATTATTCCTAATTCATGGATGTATGCCAGTCCTTCAACTAAACCCCATCCAAATCCCTTAACCACATCTTCTGACAGACATCCATCTTGAACAATGACAGACTCCAAAGAGCCACCTGACAAAGAGACATATGGACAGGGAGAAAAAAAGAGCAACAATAAGCAAAAAGAGGCTAAACTTGTACAACTGTATCTAATTATGCATGAAAGCTCACCTGTACAGAGCTCCACTACTAACCAGAGGTGGTTACTGGTTTCATACCACTCATAGAAGGATACAATATTAGGATGAGCTAAATCACGACTGAGTCGAACCTAACAAGGGAGAGAAAAAAAAACATTATATGATATGCATTCTTAATTGCAATTAAGGCTCAAAAGCAGAATCCACTCTAGAACAGGATCCACGTGTAGGTTACATTTGATCTAGGATTGTTACATAGGCAAATTATGTCGAATTATGCCAGGGATTTTTCGGAGGGAAAAAATGCAGTAAACTGGAAATAGACAGAGTGCTTAGAAATCTGGTGCGTAAAATGAACTTCACAATTCACAGCAGTCTAATTTTGGCTACTCTGACAAGGATTTATACATTTGACTGACATTTTCAAACCGATGTACAAATTGGAAACAACCCACAATGGCATAATTCTAACTTTATTGAACTTCTTATTAATCTTAACCTTTTCAGTACAGATGAATGCTACAAATGTCTTTATAATTTAATTATAACATTTCTCATACATGGTTAGTGATCTCAGGTCTTTTGGCTTTGTCAGTGCAGAAGATGGCTACATAGTTCAGATTGCCCTTCCGTCTTCCTTTGTAGACTACAGAACTACTGCCTGATCCCAGCTCCTCATACAAGATGAAGTTCTCCATCTGCAGAGGAAAATAAAGCACATTATAACCATCATAACATTTCAATAGACTGAGCTAAATATTAGCTGTTCATCAGTGAGTGAAAAATAAACGTGACTGATACCACACTGCGTAGCGTAGTAGTAGAAATATTATATTTAATATAAGTAAAGGTGTGGATAATAAAGTATGAAATCATAAAGTATGAAAAGGAAAAGCAGATTGTACAGTTAAGCAGCTTCATGTCATTGTTTTACTATTATATTTGATGTTTTTGGATTATTATGTGTGTGTTGCATTTTACTGCTGTAGATGTTTAAGGATGTGACAATGTTTTTCCAGCTAAACCAAAAAGGTTTTTAAAGAGTCTATTCAGATTAAGAAGGGGGAGAATTTTCTCAACCCATTGAGGAATGCTCATTCAGTACACCTCACAAACATTCAAAAACAACACATTTGGAGAAACATCTTTTTCACTGGACAGGAAGGGGAAAAAATGTAATCTGAAAACCAACTAACGCTAAAGCTGTTTGACAAATGTGGTGGAGTAAAAAGTAAAATATTTGCCTCTGAGATGTAGGTAGTAGTAACTAGATGATGAAAACACTCAAGTGCAAATACCTCAAATGGATGCCAAAGTAATGTACTTGTGCTTAGTTACGTTATCACTGCGTATGAATAAAAGGATTACATTTTAAAGCCGTTCCATTTTAGTGTAGACTCCTGTCGAGTTTACAATGTTGAGAAACATACATCTAGCAAATGCTGTCTTTTCCACACAACAGCAGCATAAAATGCTAACTAGCAAAACATCACTAGCCGTTTACACTTACGGTAATGAGCTTCAACGACGAGAAACACCTGGCACCTTTCACACTGAGGGCTTCATCATAAAATATTTCTAAAACATCCGGCTGCTTGGCTGCTGCTTAGATAGGACTGGAAAACATAGCGTATTATATTCAATTTGCAAGTTTCAGTGTTACGTAACACTTCATTTCGAAGTAGTAAAGTAGCTAATTACTAAACGACAGTACTTAACACTAAAAACTAACGGTTGGCAGGGGTTTGGTAAACGTCCATTCAAAAGCACAAACTTGTACCAAAGTTAACTGCTACACCTTGAAAGTAGCGCGATTTTATTACAAAATGCGCGACACTGTACACACAGACGCAAAAGCATTACAATTAATAGTTTTTATGCAATTCTTTACACTTGAAGTCACATACCCTCTGTTTATAGTTTCACATCCATGGATGTGAAGTTCACAATCCGCCTGTTTGTTACCGGAAGCGTGGTGGGCCAGGTGATTCCATCGTCAAGAGGGGTGACTACAATTCCTCACATACAGTCAAATCTAAATTTACACTTTTTAATTCATTACGCGTGTACATGTCAACAGATATGTCTTTACGAAATCCTCACACGTAAATACGTTTCAAGCATACCAATAGTTAAAGCATTAGAGTATCACTGACTTTTGCCAAACTATCTCCAAATGGATTAGACCTACGTTGCTAGGATACAAGACTGAACACAACAGACAGCACACGACCAAGCGCATGAAATGTAGTAAACTTCACAGATGTCATTTTCAGGTAGCAAAAAAAAAGTTACAAAACATATCTTCTGGCTTTCATTTGGTCTTAATTGTTTATCTGTTTTGTTGATTTGTGTCAATTTTAAACTCAGGGTCCATTTGGAGAATTTGGAGAACTTACCTCATTTTTAACTAAAGTATAAGTAAACGATCACAAAATGACTGGTTCATTTAACGATTTATCGGGCCTGTACTGTCAAAAATGCACTTTTTGCACTTGGGTTTTTAGGTTTATGCAAACTCTGTGGTGTAAAATAAAAGCTGTGAAAATATGAACTTGCTCCTTAATGCCAGTCCTCTAGCGCCCCCACCACAAGGTGGCCTCCTGACAAAACCAGCCAATTAGAAAATCCTCTGCTTGTGATTTATGATATCCATAGCCAATCGTATTCAGAGCATTTCTTTAAATGTGTTAGCCCTGCCCCCATTAAGTTACTAGCAATCGAGCAATGTCCATGTCGGGAAAACTAGCTATGAAAAGTGTATTATTCCTGCTTCAGTGAATCAAAACTACTGCACAGCCTTCAAAGGAGAGAAATGTTACAGACAAGTGGATGGATTTTACTTTCGGAGACTCCACAATGCCATGGTCTAGATTAAAAAGCTCAAATCTGAACAGTGTGGCACTTTCAACCTCAGGATTGAGCACACTTAATATGAAGGTAATTCAAGAGGTTTTAATTTTACAATCTCTTCACTGTGGGCAAACGTTTAAGTTTGACACTTGGGTACATAATTGCATTGTATGCCAGGGATCCCAAATGTCACAGTCGCAATCATGAAAAGTGGTTGGTGACCTTCGATTGCCAGTGTAATATTAGCCGTTCGCGGTAGAGACACAGAGAAGCCCTCATAAAAGTGAGGAAAAATCAAATCTATACTCTTTTTTTTTGGTCGACACCATTATAGCAGTCTTTAATATACAAATATACACATCATAGATAGAACTTTAAGCGTTAAGATGCAGGACCTTTAAAGCTTATCATTTAAGTTTTCAACACTGTTTTCCATTTGAAATGCATGTCGAGTTGCAATGCATGTGAAGTTGAAAGCTTTATCAGGGGTGGTCCATGAACTGTCTCTGGCCTTGGTGCATACATCTCCTGTCTGATCTTATTTTCTATTTCGTAACACATAAAGGCTCAAAACGCTCGAGAGCATCTATTCACATAAGGCATAATAAAAGCTAATATATATAAGCTATCTTTCCATATGGACTGTATTATCTTTAGGCTATTCTCGTTTTGTTTCATTTTTACTCCATCTTGTGAAGTACTTTATACTCCCTGTCACGTTTTTTCAGTGCCCAAGTGATAAAAACTCACTTTTAAGATAAAATCTCTCTCTCTCTATATATGTATCTATCTGTATTTGACTGCTCATTGTTCTTTTGCTTGTACTGTAGTAGCCTATGGGGCAGCTTTGTATGGGCTCAGTTGATTGCTAGTTTATTTTCTAGCAAAGAAACTATTTTTTTTCCCTCTTCTAGTGCCTGCAGCCAGTCCTCCCAGTGAGGACTCCCTAAATCTTCTGAAAGGCTTGCTCAACAAAAACCCTTATAAGACGCTGCACGCACACACACACACACACACACACACACACACACACACACACACACACACACACACACACACTAGGATTACGTCAGTC